>BJBW01003797.1:116663-342193 GCA_004320125.1 Scolopax mira
CCTTCCCGGCGCCGTCCCGCCTCTTCCCGCAGCGCGGCGGTGGCCCGGGCAGGCTCCTCGCCCTCGGCCGCCGGGGCCCGGCGTGGCGGAGGGGCTGGGGGACAGCGAGGGCCCGCGGGGAGTGCTGGCCCAGCCCCCGCACGGCACTTGTCACCCGCCGGGACGGCGGCCACCCCCTTCCTGCCCACCGGCACAGGAGCCGGCCCCGGCGGCGGCGAGAGCCCTGCGGGCCGCGAGGTTGTGTAATGCCGGGGGGGAAATCGCTCCCCGCGGGCTGGAGTGGAATTTGGGCAGGGAAGGCGAGGGGAGCGGTGAGGCTGCCTCTTTTTTTTTTTCTCTTTTTTTTCTTTTTTTTTCCCTCCCTTGCCCCGTTTTTCTACGGAAAGACCCCGGTTTCCACAGGGAGAGCTCGCTGGAGTGAGAACACGCGTTGCCTGCGCTGCGCAGAGGAAGGGCTTGGGGTGCGGGGCGATGCGGGCCACCCGCAGCCTGATCCCGGCGAGGGCTGGGCTGGGGGCCCCGGTGGAAAGAGGGGGTGCAGGTGGCTGCTCTGCTCCTCTACTCCCGGGAGGGTGGGTGTTCAAGAGCAGGGCAGAGACAGAAGTGGAGGCAGATGGGCTGTGACCGGCTGCTCTAACGCCTGGATCAGCAGAAGCTCCTATCTGGCAGATAAGACGGGATGGAGAACTAATACTGCGCTTGCACTTGGGTTGCCTTTGCCTTCTTCCCCTGAAAGGGCTCAGGTGATATGAATTTTGTGTGTTTCTGATAATTGATGCACCGAAACTTAGTTGATTCACAAAGGTATGGAAAAGTTGGCTGTGCTGAGCCGTTCCTGCTGTTGGTTACAGGTGAGTGGGGAAGTGCAGGGAAGATCCATTTAAGTCCAACCTTCACCATATCTGTGCAGGATGGTGAGGACTGTCCCGTGCTATTCACCTGGGACTGCCGTTGCTTACCATGTGTGAGTGCCATCCTGGATGGGAAGCTCTCTGGGCACAATGGCTACAGAGGAGGTCGCACTTAAATATTAATATGGTTTATTAGGAGTTTTTCACCCCTGTGGAAGTGGCACCCCAGGCACACAAGGTGCCCTGACCTTTCCTTCATAGACCTCTCACGCGTATGACTTGAAGGAGAACGTCTGTGTGGACTTGAATGATTTATTTTTGAGTTGAGGATGAAAAAAAGGTCTTTTTCATGCACACTGTGACTTGCTCTTCCTTTGGGGAAGGCCTGTGGTGCCTCTGAACAGCAGGCTGTTCCAGTAATCCTGCTTCAGCCAGCAGTGCCAGGCACAGTGGAGGAGACTTTACCCCTTTGAGCTCTCAGCTGCTTTTTCCTCAATGGCTTTTTTATTGCACTATTGTTTGGGTTTGCTCTGGGCTCCTCTCTGTTGATAGGCATGTAATGGCTACAGCAGAAATGTGTGGCTGACTGGGTGAAAATGACCTGGGGATAGCGTTTCTGTGCCGAACTGCCTTCGGGCAAATTAAAATCTTTTTTTTTGTTTTGTGGTTTGTGGCTTTTTTTTTTTCTTTCTCCAAGCCTCTGTTGAGATGCTGTGCCCTAAGGGACAAAATGTGCTGATGGCAATTACAGGACAGCCAGGTGCCAAACATAGTGGAGTCGCAGCTTAGCGTGCTGTGAAATCAAGCTCTCTTCCACAGCTATGTCAACAGACCCCTCTGATAAGCAGGTGACAGCTCTTCCTCTCCAGTTACCTTCTTGGCTATTAAAGGACTTTCTTCCTGTGCAGGCTTCCCTCTTAATAGGAGCTGACTTCTGCAGAGTCCTTGGTTTGCTGTGATCTGTGTGGGAGGACAGGTCAAACTTTTCATGCTCTGTATTTCTGGTGATTAAAGTCTTCAGCCTTTGCGCCCGGGTTCGAGCGGTAAAGAGAAGCAGGAGGTTGTCTGAGTAGCTGCGTGTGAAACAGGAGACTAAGAACTGGCATTAATTTCCTCTCTCTCGTTTGCATTGGCTCCATCTTTGGCAACACGCACCAGGTTTGTAGTTCTTGCTTTGTCTTGGCCCATGCAGTGTCTGTTCCCATGGAAATGGGGGTGGAAGTCACAAGTGTCAGCAGAGAAGTTTGTCTGGGTCAGCTTCTCCTGACTGAAGCACCAGTGGGCAGGTGGTGTCTTCCCTCCTGCCCCTGCTTTGCTGGGGAATTACTTGATTCTGAGGTCCCAAGGCACACATCAGTTTACACTTGTACAGTAACCCTGACACAATAAGATGTTGAGGCAGGTTAAGATCTTTTGAGGGCTGCTCTAGAGGTGGTGAAACAATGACTGAGAAGAGGCAAATTTTAAGGTTTCTGTTATTTTCTCAGGTATTGTCCTGTCTGGGAGTATTGTTTGGGCCCTTCTCAGGGGGTTGTTCAAATGCCTTCAGGCAGTGCATGTTTCAGGTGGGTGTCTGTGAGAACAGCAGCTGATGGAGCTCGTGAAACCCTCGTGTGTCTTTCTTGCTTCCTTCTTCCTGCCTTCAAGCTGGCAGCTATTGCATGGTTGTGGTGAGAAGAAAGGGTTTTGTAAGATGTTTAATGCTCTTCACCCTTCTGCCATTCCCCAGGTTTTCACTCGAGGAGTCTCTAAAACCTAATGCCATCAACTGCTAACTTCAAATCCATTGAATGAATGAGTCGAGTCAGTCCTCCTGTGCTGACAGCTTTGGTTTTGTACTCGGAGTTTGTAATTTGAAAACCTTATAAAAATATTCGAGGTGTTTTTCCTCTTTGAAGCAGAAGTCAATGGCCGAGTCCTTTGGCTCTGTGCCCTGTTTGTGAAACAGACTCTTCTTTCTGAAACGGCTGGAGTGAGTTTACTGTGTCTTAGCCTGCAGCTGGGCCAGACCTGTTTTTCTAGAGGACCCAGGTTCTGGGGCTTTGGCTACCTCTGCTTCTGCTCCAGTAGTGCCGCCTCCTGGTCAGAGCAAGGAGGGCAGACAACTCTGGGGGCGTAAGTGCTAAGGCCACTGAAATTGTTAAGCAATTTGAGAGTATTTAAATGTCTCTTCCTTGTGCCTCAGAAATTAACCCTTCCTCTCACTGTTTTGTGCTTTAAATCCAGCTTCTGACTATGGTATGAAGCTGCCGATCTTGCGGTCCAATGCAGAAGATCAGATTCTGTACCAGACCGAGCGTTACAATGAGGAAACCTTTGGCTATGAAGTTCCCATCAAAGAGGAGGGTGACTACGTGCTGGTGTTGAAGTTTGCAGAGGTCTATTTTGCACAGTCTCAACAGAAGGTAAGCAACAGCTCCTTGCTTGTATCTTTGATGCTAGTTCCTGGCTAAGACTGCGTATCAAAATTGCATCTGCTGCTTTGCATACTGTGGAGAGAGGAGTGAAGTAAGGCACTAGTGGTTAATTTAATTACTAGAGCTCTCATGGGCTCTGAAACTTCAAGCTCTCTTCCACATTCCAGGTACACAGTTGGCCTGGAAAACTGCATTACAAAGTATTCAAAGAAACACGTGTAACTAAACATAACTAGCACTGGAGTTTTATGATCTGTTTGGGCTGTACTGGCTCTGAGAAAAAGTATTTTGGCCTTTTTCCTGAACACTTGTTCCTGACCTGACATCATGCTTGTGCTGAAGGAAGTATTGCACAGATTGAATCAAGAAACTGATCTGGGTTAAATAACCTACTCAAAACAATTTTTACGAATGTATTAAGACTTAATACTGGTTCAAACCAATCCCAAAAGAACAGAGTTAAATTTAAGTCTCTTTATTGCTTATTTAGAAAATAATAATCCTTGCCCACTTTTGAAATCCGTCATGTAAAGACATGGAAGCAGAAGCACAAAGAACATAAAGACCCATGATAAGTTGGGAGAGAGGTGGTGTATGTTTTAGTCTGGCTTTCCCCTGCCTCTATCAACTTTTTTTAGAGTCCTGCTCCTTATGCACTGTGCTGCTTTCCTGCCAGAGGAGTATTTCAGGAAACAGAACTGGTGGGGCTGGCTTACAGAATGGATGCAAAAAGCAACTTCTGATTAAACTGAAGGTCTGAGGCATCATTGGTTCCTCTTCCTTCATGTGGTTCTGCTGGGATTCCCCAGGTGCAGAGTGAAGGTTGAGTCATTACAGCCCTGAGGAGGACTTTCACTCTGAATTCATAGATGTGGTTAGCAGTTCAACATTTTACCTCCTTTAAACCCTGTGTCCTTCACCAGCTTGTTTCCTTTTCTGTGCTCTGCTGCAGGCTGTTTGTTGGAAATGGCTTAATTCCCTAGGGTGTGGTGTGCGGCAGCCACCCTGGGGTGGTAGGAGCAGGTCTTCAGCCCCACTTCAGGTGGGAAGTTGTAGAAGAAAAGTATGAATAAACCAGATGAAATCATGCTGTCCTTAGTTCTGAACAGCAAGCATAGGGATTATTTTAAAAGGAGAAGGCAGATTTCAGGGTATTTGAAAGCAAAGTTAATGCTTCAGCGTCCTTACTTTGTTGCTTTTGGGCTCTGAATCCTCAAGGGAATGTATGGTGGGACAGTGCAGGCTGCAATGCTTTCTAGTCCTGGGTGCATAACAAGCAGAGACCTTTCCTGTTCTGTTTCCTTTTCAACTGTCACATGCCTGAATCCATTCTGACACCCTGTCATTTCTTCCCCCCTGAAGGTATTTGATGTTCGCTTGAATGGCCATGTGGTGGTGAAGGACTTAGACATTTTTGACAGAGTTGGACACAGCACAGCTCATGATGAGATCATTCCCATGAGTATCAAAAAGGGGAAGCTGAGTGTCCAGGGAGAGGTTTCCACGTTCACAGGGAAGCTCCACATTGAGTTTGTAAAGGTAATAAGCTTTGCTGGGCAGAGCCCTGGTCTTTCTTTTCCTCTTTTTTTCCCCAGCCATGTGATTGATGCAGCTGGGTGCTAGGGGAGGAGAGGTGATGGTAGTTGGGGGGGTGGGGAGGGATATTTCTTGCCTCAAAGCTGTGACACTGACTTAGTCCTTTGATTTCTCTAGGGCTACTATGACAATCCAAAAATCTGTGCCCTATACATCCTGCAAGGAACAGTGGAAGGTAAGCACGGTTTTTGAGCCAGAAGGCTCTTCCTCCTTGGAGAGCAGCCTGTTGCTTCTCAGACCATGAGATCATAGCTCTTGCTCACCCACCTCTGCCAAAACTGCTTCTCTCTCAGCAAGTTCCCACGGAGTGCAGTTGCAGGGTGAAATTGGTGTGTAGCGTCTTCGTACTCCTCCAAGTGCACAAAGCTGTGTCATTTTTGGAATAAGAAAAATCAGTTTGGTTCAGGATTCCCTGTGTATGGGGGTAGAGGAGAAGGGAGCATGTCTGGTCACTATTAGCTTATAGCAACAGATGAATTCCCTCTGGCCTTGGATGTCAGCAGCAGTCCTGCAGACAAGTAATTTACAGGAGATCTTTCAGCCAGTAGTTAAGTGTTTCTTACCTGGAGCTTTGTTTTTCCTTCTCAGCTCAAGGACAAGGCAGCAGTTTTTCCCCAGATGTCAGTTCCTCTGGCCAGCAGTGGGGACCACTAGTAAAATCCTTGCTCTTTCATCACCCTCTTTGTCAGCCTGTGCTGGGGTTGGAGCCCCTCCTGCCTCTGACCAGGGGAGGTTTAGGACCCCCTCCCTGACCAAAACATTCAGTTTGCTGGGAGGGTGCTCCTGTTTTCTGGGTGTTCTGGCCAGAGTGTTGGTGTGATGTTGGGTGCCCCATTGCCCGTGTTCATGCTGGATCGGGGAGAGGGGAAGGGAGTGACTTGAGTGATTTCCCAGCACATCCTGCCTCCCTTCAACCTTTTGTCTTGTCCAACAGATGTTCCAAAGCTGCAGCCGCACCCGGGTCTGGAGAAGAAAGAGGAAGATGATGATGAAGATGAATATGATGATGGCTCCAGTGTTAAAAAACAGGCAAATAAGAACCGGGTTCAGTCAGGCCCACGCACACCAAACCCCTATGCCTCGGACAACAGCAGCCTCATGTTTCCTATATTGGTGGCCTTTGGTGTCTTCATTCCTACCCTCTTCTGCCTCTGCCGATTGTGAGAGCAAGCCCCAAAGAGCATCAGCCAAGGGGCTGGGAGGGAAGGAGTTGGACCAAACACGGTTGCTTTCAATTTCTCCATATTGTTCATAATTTAAGGAAAAAAAAAAAAAGATAAAAAAAATGATGATTCATTTGGAATGAATAGCAGGTCTGGGTAAGAGGGAGCTTCCCTTCCCCCTGCCAGCAAGCAGCAAGGCCCTCACCTTCCCCTTTGCACCATGTGCAGCCTCCAATCCTCCCTGGGGCATCCAAGAGTAAACTGAGTCCTGGCTGTCTGTGTGTTGGACTGTTGGAAGCTGATGCTAGCAGTCCTGGGCCATGTCTCACGCTGAGAGAAAGCCATGTGCTGCAAGATCTCTGCCTTGTGCTGGGTGGAATACGGTTCCTTAAGCAGGAAAGGCTCTTAAAACCAGGCCTGGGTGCCCATTTTGTCTGGGAGTGTGGAAGTGTTGTGGTGCTGTTGGGTGACTAACGACTATGGAGGATGGAGCCTGGTTCAGCATCTCCCTGAATGTGTGCAACATGATGTATGGTACTTGCCTGCAGAAAGATACCAAGACTTCAGCTCAGCCTCTGTGGAGACGTTCCCCTCCTAAGAGTGCAAGCTGCGCCAGAAGCAGAGGGATTTATCTGGCCTCATAATGCTGCACCAGTTGGGAGAGACTTTTCCTAGTCTGACAATTGTAATGTTAGATCCATTGCAGAGGGATTCTGCTGTAGCCTGCAAGAGGCTGACGTTGTTTGCGTCGATCAGATGCACTTGTTTTCTGTATTGATTATGGCTTTTGTTTTCTTTAATATCCTTTTCTTTTTCAAAGGTTTCGTTTTAAGCCTGGTTCCTTGTTTTGCCCTTCCTGGCCAGTGACCTCTCCTTTGGAAGAAGCTGAGAGTCAAATGACTTAGAGACGAGGTTCTGGAGTTGTTCCTTGATCTTCCTCATGGTTAGCTCCCCTCTCGGTGACTGTGAACAGCCCGTGCCGTAAGACAGAGTGGAGCGACCCCGCGGGTGCTCCCTGTGAGCTCTTGTCCCCTGTCCTAGGGACCAGGCCCCCCTGCAGGAGTCAGAAGTGGTGGCGTTGGGCAGCGTCTTCAGTCAGCTCAGCCTCTTTGCACGTCGAGGTGCTGTGGTGAAGGTGTGGATGTCCAGCCTTTCACAACTGTAGAGCAAGGTGGTTGGATCTCACTTCAGAGATCTGGAAGTGAGCAGAACACCGGAGACAAGGTCACCCGCTTCCCCCGGGGATCTTTCTCCAAGAGACTTCTGTTTCCACACACGGGGTCTGTCCCTGCCTGACAGAGGCTGAGCAGAGTGAAAGCCCTCGCTGTACCTGCTGACCCGGGGCTGCAGGCCCCCAGGAGCTGTCTCCTGATGGTCTTGGCCTCTGACGGTGCTGAGCACTTTGGGGGGGCAGGAGGGAGATGTTCTGCACGCTGGAGCAGGATCTGGCCCAGGCATGGTTGGGTCAGCTTCCACCCTGGGGAGCTCTGGGCTTGCAGAGAACACTTTACCTCGTGCTCAGAAGCACTCACAGAGCAGTCTCCTGCTGCTGCTCCTCCCAGGGCCTGAGGGATCCAAGCGATTGTTCCTGGGTTTGATCCTCTGTAGTGGCTCAGCCTTTCTTTGAGATGAAAAGGGTCAGCAGAGTTCCCTGGTTTCTGGAAAGGAAACTGGAGGAGCAGCCTGTCTGCTCTGCAGGGCTCAAGCAGCTGAAGCCTTCTCTTCCTTCTAACCCTCAAATTGTGATATGGGCTGCCAGCTCCAGAACTGAGCTGAGGGAATTGTTGAAGCACTGCTATAGGCCTGACTCCAGTTCTGTGTCTATGAGCTCAAAAGCAAGCAGTAGGATCTTAATTACCTTCTCTCTAATTATCCAAGTGGTAACAGCCAGTTTGGGAGACGCAGGTTGGTCCCTGCCATACCAGAAGGAGAAGACTGGTATTAGAGAAGGCAGATCTTAAGGACAAACCTTAGGATGGAAAGGTGGTGAGCTTGAAGTTGCCTGCTTTGTCTCCTACGTCCTGTTAAAATCCTTGTACTTGCAAAACTCTTATAAAATACGAGCTCTGTTTTGTTTGGTGACAATGCCTGCAGAGATTCGCCAGGGTTTTGGGGGGATTGCTGTAACTAGAGCACACAGACATTTAGATCTTTATCAGTTTTGAGAAGCACGAACTGGGCTGATTTGTTAAGCAAAGAACCCGAACTTGAAAGTGGGCTTCTCTGCAAGGAGCTGCTCTCCTCCAGGCCTTTCAGGTTCCATTTTATTTGAGTGTCCTTGGAGCAAGGAATCTCTCTGCTTCTTGCAGCTCACCCAGTAATCTCTGCACCTCGCCTGGCAAGAGAAAGGGGGTGTGCATTTTGGTGTGCAAGAGCTGGAGACAAGTCTTCTAGGATAGTTTATCCCCACCTCTCCTGACAGCCAGGGCATCCATCTGGTGCCATGAGCCACCCTGGGGCGAAGCTGAGCAGGGTGTGATCTGTTGTGTTCCAGTTTGGTTCAAATGGATTTGTCTTATTTGAATAAGAATAGGGAGGAGGAATCGTTCATCCTTCACAGCTTCCATTTAGCTGTTTTGGGTCTGGTTTTATGCCTTCATGTTGCTACAGAGCTGGTGGTTGGGGCTGTTCCTGACCCTGTTAGAGTGCTATGAGCAGTTTTCCTTGTTGGCCCATGCCTTCCTGACAAGTTTGCCTCGGAAGAAGCCTTCAAACAAAGCATGTGGGAACAAGGGAGGATGATGGGAGATAACCAGTCAGAAACTCACTGGGAATGACGTACTCAGACTGGTTTTTGCCATCGTTGTCTGGTGCCTGCGAGCCGGTCAGGTGGGCATAATGAGGTCATGCCCACCAGGGAAAGACAAAGTTTGAGTAGGTTGTAGATTTCCAGCACGAGTGTTTGAGGAAATATGCAAGATGGTGTTTGACAGAGAGGGGTTGGAGACAAGCTGGTTTGTGCTTTGTTGTTCCCAGGCAGATGAGGTGCGTGTCCCTTGGCAGCAGTGTGGGGACCTGGGTCGGAAGAGACCTTGGCAGAGCAGTTTTGTAGAGAGGGGTAGATGAGGCAATTCTAATAAAGCTTCTACTTAATAAAGAGGAGACACCACCATTGATCATTTTTTGGGCCTGGGTTCAGCCTTGGGATAGTGTTTCCAAAACCTGTTCTAATTACTGGCCCCCCTTCCCATCAGCTCCCCCCTTCATACCTTTAAGCCAGGCTGTTTCCCCTTCTGTGTGTGTGACTGAAACAACAGCTCTGACCCTTTGGAGTTTCCCAGGTGGCCACGAGCAGAAAGCCAAATGAATTCCCTTCTCTTTTTGGTGCCTTTGTCTCAGACTTTGAATAAAAGTCTATTTGAAGAAGCTTTTTTTTTTTTTTTTTTCTAATGAGCTTCTGAGTTGTTTTATCTTTTACCCAAGGGACAGGCATTGCCTGCCCTTGTGATCAGCTGGGGACTGTCCCACTGTCCCTGGATGCCAGCTCTGGAGGTCACAGCTGAAGCAGAGAACTGCGAGCAAGTATCTTTGGTTCCAGCCCTTGAGGTCAATGGGGAAGAAAGCCTAGCAAGAGATAGAAGAACTGGAAGAGCTTCTTCAGGTCTGGTCTCCCCCAGAAATCTCCTGAAGGCAGGATGGAGAACTTCCAGACAGTCTGGAGCCTGCGTGTCTGCCCAGTTCAGAGCCAAGTGAGTCACGGCTGGGTCCTGGTAGTCGTATGTGTACAGAGTGTGGCCTGGGGGTCCTGCCCCCCAAACTCGCTCACCAAGGGCTTGCCCTGCACTGTTTGGGTCTGAACAGGATGCAGAGACATGTGCTTGGTCCCTTGGTCTTTCTTTCAGTTGAAATGGGATTGCAACAGCCAGGGATATGTTGATATGGGAAGCCTGGGCTGAACATGCCTGTCTTTGATGGAAAAGAGCAGGAGGAGGGAGAGGACCAGCAGAGCAGCTTCAGCCCTTGATGTGAGACAGATTCTGAGCAGCTGTGAAGTACCAAGTGTTTCAGGCTCTGTTTGGTGCTCAAATGTGGCAGAGATCCGTCTGCTTCTTGCACTTATGTGGCGGGGAGGGAAAATATCCTTGCTAAGAATCCAAGAGGAATGGGAGCTGGGCCAGCACCGAGCTCATTTACCTACTGGCGCTTCTGCATCTCCACTACAAATGCCAAAGTCTAATACAATTCAAGGATGCGTTTGTTTGTTTGTTTGTTTTTTAATGTCAGCCTGGTTCCACCAGTCTGTCTTCACTGGCTAGTCCCAAGTGGGCTCAGGCAAGTATTCTCAGCGGCACAGACACACCACCAGGCTGGAGCTGTTGGTCCTCAGCAATGTGATGAGGGGAATGGGCTGCCTGTGCTGCACCCCTGCTTCACACACTGCCCGGCAGAGGGGGGGCCTTTCCCCTTGCATCCCGAGGGATTTGTCCCGGGAATACAGTAACAACCGTGTTGAAATGGTGCTGGGCTGGACGGGAGAGGTGAAAGCAGGTCCATGTCTTCCAGGACTCTGACTTGCTCAGAGTTTATTGCTGTATATTAAATACTATTTTTGGAGACTTGGGGGGAAGATGTGGGAGGGGGAGGGATGTGGCAGCACTGTCCCCAGGCTGAGCAGTGGGATGCTACTGCAGGTTATTGATAGGTCTTGATTTTTTTGTTTCCCAAAAAGTGCTTTATTTAATAAAAAAAAAAAGCTAAAAAATAATCAATAAAACAGAAGTGCTTTCCTTCCTCCTAGGAACAGTGCTGGCTGATTAGAAAATGAGAACAATCTTTTGCAAACGTCCAAGGTCTCTGCCAAAGAGTTTGTGTGATGGAGATTTCAAGGTGAGGGGGCAAAGTGTGGCTCCAACCAGTTTAACTGGGGAGAGTGTGAATCTTGGAAGCACTGGATCTCTGCCCTGGAGTTGTTCCCAGCCACACTTAGTAGGGATGCTCTTCCATGTGCAGCCACGGCTGTTGTGTCACACTAACCCGTCCTGAGCTCGGGTGCTGGAGCCAAGCAGTGTCTGGAAAGGTGGTGGCAGGTGGGGGCTTGCATTTTTCATGGTTTCTACAAGGCCATGGTGTGTTGAGGGCTTCCCTGCTGGAGAAGCAGCCAGGTTGGTGAAGCACCCCTGGAGAGCGTGAGAGCAGAGGAAGGATTTGCCAATATCCAGGGCTGGGAGATGCTGGGCAGGGGATGGTGATGTTTGGGTCCCATCGTTGTAGCATCTCTCTCGTTGGTAGATGGTCCCACCACCTGTAGCATGGGCTGGGACGTGTGGAGGTGACCCAGGCTGTCAGCGTTAAGGACTCTTCACCAAAACTACTTGAAGCTGCAGGTCTAGGTTGTCTGTAAAGGCTAAAGCAGTGTGGGGAGAGATGTCCAGCTGCACTTGTCACCAGTACAAAAGGTTTATAAGGAGGAATTTTTTTTTTTTTAATGTTACTGTCCATTGCTTTGTGTTATAACAACTTGCAGTGACGTTATTTTGGGTTGGGTTTTGGGTTTTTTTCAGTTTGTTTTGCAGCAAGCTTGGGCCCTGGGTGAAAAGCACAGATGTCTATTTCTGATTGCATTGGCTTTGCAGGGACTAGTTTGGGGGAAGAAGATGGGTGTGAGGGTGGGTTATTTTATTTTTGGTACCTGGTAGCGGTTTTATTTTTTAATTTTCCCCAGGACGTTTGGTTGAGGGAATGTTCTGAAATCAACTGTCTGGTGGTTTTAACCAGCAGTGCATTAAAGGAAAATAAACAAAATTATATTGTCACTTGGATGAGGTGGTCCCTCTTTTCTAAGGCTGGGGGGGGGAATGGGGATGGGGCAACCCCCCCCTGCTTTTTGGCTCCTGCTGGGGGAGGCGATGCAGTTTAACATCCCACCACAGCCTTCCCCGCCGCCCCCATGGTTATTTTTTGGCTACTTAAGCACAAGTCAAACAGTCTAACATCCTCTTCTGAAGCGCTGATGGGGACCTTGTGGCTTCCTGCTGGGGCCAGGGACACCAGAGATGTAATTGTACCTTCTTGGGGTTTTGCAAGATGCCGCGATTTTGGCTCGAAACTGCTCGAAAGCTGGTGAGGGGGGAAAAGCAGCACCTTCCTCCCTTCCGTGCCTGCTCTGGGGGGTCGGGGGACCCCAGCCCAGGCAGGGCAGTCACTCCTGGAGACAGAAGGGTCTTTGGTGGGTCCTTCCTGGGGCTGAGGAGGAGGATGGGGGAGTGCTGGTGCGTTTGAGAGGGCGGTGGGGTTGGCAGCAGCCATGGCCACTAACTGCAGCTCTGCATCTCTCTTCCAGCCATCTTGAGCACCTTGAGCGTTGGCTGGTGTCTGAGAGGAAGATGCAGATGTTTTTTCTTCTTGCCCCAGCTCCCCGAAGGGCTGGAGGTGACTCTTAGCACCCGAGTGCCTGCAGCAGCCTGGGGGGGCAGCCCCTTTTTTGGGGAAGAAACATGGCCTTTCCTTGATGTGGTGCTCCTGTGGGTCCCTCCTGGTAGGATGTACCCCAGTCCCTCCCTGGCTCCGGAGACTCCTCCGATGCCTCCCACCCTCCCTCTGGTGGGTGCTCCCAGGGTGCCAGGATACGGTGACACTGCACTGGTGCTCCCTCTCGGGCACCCGCTCCTGTCACTGTCCCTGTCCAGGCGAGCTCACAGCTCCTTGGGGACAGCAGCGGGGGTGGGGGGGCGGTTTTTTTGTTAATTTTTCGTGTTTCTTTCCCCCAGTTTTCTCCCTCCCCGCCGCTTCTATCCACTCACTGGGTGCAGCCCCGGGTCGCGACGCCCGGGTCCCCCATCCGGCCCACTCGCCCCAGCGGGCCCTGCTTAGCTTCGGCGGCCTTCTCCCCCCCGCCCCCCGCGTTGCTAGGCAGCGCCCGCGCCCTCTGACCCGCCGCCGCCCCACCCCTGGCTCCCATAGCTACCGAGGGAGGCGGCGGCCATCTTGGCGGCGGCGCGATGAGCGGCTCGAAGGCGAGGGCGGCGGCGGCGGCGACGGGTCCGGAGAAGAAGCCGCCGCCGGGAACCGGGGGAGCTCTCAGCCGCTTGAGGGGGAGGCGTGGCTCGGCCGACGCGGCTCCGCGGTCGCCGTGGACCGAATCCGAGCTGCTGGCGCTGGAAACCGTCCGGCCCGAGCACGTCCTGGGGCTGTGCCGGGTGACGGAGAGTGAGTGTGGGCCGGGGAGCGCGGCCGCCGCGCCTGCTGAGGGGGAGGGGGGGGGGCCTCGGGCCGGCAGACCTCGGATGGGGTCCGGCGGTCCCGGGGGGACACCCCAAACCCCGCGGTGCTCCGTTGAGCCCCCCGTCGGCGGCCGGAGCCGCGGGGTCTTGGGGCCGGGGCGGAGGAGAGGGCGGCGGGAGCGGCGGAGCCTGGACCGGCGGTGTCCGCGCTGCCCGCTGGTGCGGGCCTTGGAGGCGGTTGAGGAGCGTGTGCCTGCCTTCAGCTTTGGTACAACTTCCAGAAAGTTTGGGGTGTCTCCGGGGGTGTTTTCCTGTGGGTTTTTCGGCTTGGTTTGGTTTTTTGGTTTGCCTCTGATGGATGCTGATCTCTGCTTTTCTGCCCTGATACCCTCCCTTTCTCCCTCTGCTACCTGGCACCTGGCGTGCCTTTATTCCTTCTACCTTCAGTTTTGTCCTGCTTTCACCACGCTTCTGCTAAAGAACTTGCAGTGCGTATTGTACCGGGCTGGAGCTAGCAAGGAAAGGGAATTCCTTTGGTAATTGCTCAGAGATCTTTTGAAATACTACTATATATTTTCTTTCTCTTCTAGATTATTTATGCAAACCTGAGGACAATATTTACAACATTGACTTCACCAGGTTTAAGATCCGGGACCTTGAAACTGGAACAGTGCTGTTTGAAATTGCAAAGCCCTCTGCTTCAGGTGTGTTACACTAACATTGCTGGAGGGCTAAAGAGACTCAGGGAGCTGAAAAGTTGTAATGCAGGACCCATGCAAACCAAGCAGAAAGGTCCTTTGATATGTCCTGGTGACTGAATTCCTCTCCTTTAAGTGTAGGACTGAATTTAACTCTGCTGAGAAATTTCTTGTCATAAAACCATGAAGTGATTATTGTGAGATGGGGAAGTACTATCAACTGCAGATCTCCCCTTGATGGCTGTTTATCGTACAGAGTTCCTTTCACGTGCTTTGGCAATTGCAAGGGGAGATATCCTGTGAGGTGGAGGGTGGTTTCAGCTCCGGAGCCACCAAGGCTGTGCCGACTGTCATAGCTCCCCTTTTCTTTATTACTTAGTTCCAGTAGGAGTCTCAGACCAGTTATTAAACACCTTTATGTTTAGTACCTAAGTAGTATCTGGTTCTGATACCCACTAGCCAGTATGACCTGACGTGCACTATTAGGAGAGTAACTCTGAGCTTGTGCATTTTCTAGAGCAAGATGAGGAGGATGAAGATGACAGCAGTGAACTGGACGCTAGTGCAGGCCGCTTTGTTCGTTACCAGTTCACCCCAGCATTTCTCCGTCTTCGAACTGTTGGTGCAACGTAAGTATGGTTTCACAGAAAGAAGGGAGAATCAGATGTTGGCAAAGTGTTACTTGACAGTTTATAACAACACCGAGTTGAAGACTAGAGAGAATGCATCTTACACTACAAATATCAAAGTCTCTCTCTCTGGAATGATCTGTCAGATTCTTGCGTAGCCTTGGGTCCGAGCCTCAGTTCTTCCCAATAGGAAGAGGAGGTATGTCATCTTAGCTGTTTTTTCCTGCTTTTTGTGTACAGAGTGGAATTCACAGTGGGAGAAAAGCCAGTGTCAAACTTCCGAATGATTGAGAGACATTACTTCCGAGATCGCTTGCTGAAGAACTTTGACTTTGATTTTGGCTTCTGTATCCCCAGCAGCAGGAACACATGTGAACACATTTATGAATTCCCTCAGCTCTCAGAAGACCTTAGTAAGTGTCTCCTTCCCCGTACTGAGTTGTATTTGGTTTGTGTATGTGCACGTGCTCATTTTCTCCCTCTCTCTACTTGTGAAAGAAGTTGTGACTGGGATGGGGGGACAGGAATAGATAGATACAGATTCCTGGTTTAAGCTCTATGTTATCTTTACTGAAGTACAGACTTGTGCTGCAAATTTTCCTCCTTTGAAAATGAAACCTGCGCTGTTGAGTCACAAGCTGCGTGAACTGATCAGTCACATGCCTGATGCCTAACAAAACCCTGAAAAAGGGTTCTCTTGGTAGCCACGTGTCTGTTTTCAGCACTTGCTTGTTAGGGCTTGAGCCTCCTGCTTCGGAACAGAACGGGTTCTTCTCTGAGAGGTGTGTTTTTGAGCCTACCAAGATCTCTGCAAATGCACATTGCGCAGGGTATATTTGACCTCAGGGGCTGGATAGAGGAGGAGCACGTGGGCCCTTCTGTGGCTGCCTGGGTGCGGGAGGAGGCGCAGGGCTTGCACCCCGCCTGTGTACGTGTGGGGAGTGTCACTGCTTTTTCATCTGTTACCTCTCTGCTTCCAGTCTGGTTGCTGCTCTCACAGTTTCTGTCTCGTGTGAGATGATTACTCGATCCCCGCTTTGTTTGCTTTTGACAGCACTTCTCCTGTGAATAGGGCGAATAGGAAGGGGCAGGCCCAAGGGTTTGAAGTGTGCTCAGCAGAGCAGTTTGCCTCTCTTACTTAGGGCAGAGCATCAGCCTGGTGAATCCAGTAGAGTCCTTTTTACCCTGACTTTGTGCTGTCCAGTGGAGTGTGGCAGGCTTTTGAATGTAATTGAGCTTTCTCTTTCACAGTCCGTCTGATGGTTGAAAACCCGTATGAGACCCGCTCAGACAGCTTCTACTTTGTGGACAACAAGTTGATTATGCACAACAAGGCCGACTATGCTTACAATGGAGGACAGTAATCATTCTGTGTCTGCTGGATGCTGTGATGCCGTTAATCCTTCCGGATATCCAGGAGTGGACTGGAGTTGCTGTCTCGTGCAACAAGGCTTCTTGTCAAACCTTTTCTCCTTGCATGAGGCTGAAAACATGAAGCAAAGACAACAGCTCATGAAAGTGAAGGAAATCTCCCTGCAACACTTCTCTGTCCGACATTCCAACATATCTTGCCTCTCGTCCTCTTTTTCTGGTTACCTTCTGCTACCTTGGTTAGGTCATGGGTCAGAGGCACTGTTAGAAAATTCTTGCTGTTACAATCTTTATAGTTAGGTTGCACTTTTAGTGCTTCTGATGTTCCACCTTTTGGGTGACTATCCTCTTTCAAGAGGTCAGATAGTTTGGGTAAGCTATTTCTTAGCAGGACCATTTTCCCCCTTCCAAGTAGCCCGTGATCCCTGAAGAACAGATCTTTTCTTTGGTGGATAGATCATCATCCCTTCAGTGCACAATGGTTTAGTTTGTAGCATGGCTGAGATTACTTTTCTACATGCATCCCAATGTTCTACAGTGAGAAAGATTGACTATTTCAGCTTCTAAGCAGTGTAGGAACCTTTCTTCTGCCTGAGCTGTCCCTGAGAACAGTTTAATCTGTGTCTTGCTGGAGATTTCACTAGGGATACGAGATGGGAGAGGAGAGGCTTGACCAGGTTGGTCATCGGGTCACTCTGATGGCATTTCTATTTGAGCTCTTGTGAGCAAATCATAGAGTTTTGGAGCTCAGGGGTCAACCTTAGAGCTGAAATTAATCTCACTGTATTTACTTCTGCTTCCCTTTGTGTAGGAATTTTGACTCTTGCTACAGAATGTATTGCTCTTTAGATTGACAGCACCTTGTCAGTCTAAGCTGGGGTGGTGGGGAGGTGTCAGTCTAGTGGGGCTTAGGGGGAAAAGGGATAATGTGGAAAATCACTTGAAAAATGTGTAGGAAGCAGAGCTTCCTGGGCTTCAATCTCTATACTTTTAAACTTGAATGATCTGTCAGAGGTGCTGGAAGGAGAAACAGTGGTGTTATCAGCTCATTTGCTTTGTTTCTGTTGAGGTTATTAGTAGTTAAAAGCTTCTTGGGTCAGATCACTCAGTGTTATGGAGTGGGATTCTTACAGAGAGAGAATTTACATGATTCTTTTTCTGATGGAGTTCCCATCGCTGCTTTGCCTTCTTACCTGCTTATTTATGGTTTAGGAATTTCTGCTGCGTTAGTTACCACAGAGCAGAGGGTGTATTTCACAGCCGTGTTTGGGATCTGGTGATAGCACAGATCTTCTTCAGCATTGTGCAGTGGGAAGAGGAGACCCATGTCTTCCCAGCAGCTGTACTGGAGCCTAACTCCTCATCGTGCAAAATCTCAGCTAACAAAACCTTTTTCTGCTTATTTTGCTGGCTTTAAGTCTGGCGTTTCCCTGTCCCCAGCTGGGCTGGTCAGTTGTGTCTCTCTCACGTAGGAGTTAGGTTGCATCTAGACTAGAGACGGTCACTAGTATTAGTTCCACTTGTTCCTTGAGACAGTTGAAACCTAACTCCTGGGTGGATACAGTTGTTTACCTGCTGCGTTAAGTAAGATTTAGCGTGGTTTATGTTTTAGCAGGATTAACAGCCTGGAGCCTGTTAATGCGTAGACAGCAATAGGAAACCACTGCCTTCACTCGCAGATGAATGGTGTTAACTTTGGCACAGAGGATCAGCTGGCACCAGGGTAAGCAGTGAGAGTGTGTGGGGTGGCAGCCATGAAAGAATCTCCAGCACTTGGGAAGAGATTTAATTATGATTAACCACAACAAATGACCTGTTCTGGGCGGAGCATTAATCATGAGCAACCACAACCAATGTTTTGAGAATTGTCAGAGGGGCAAGGTCTGTGTGGTTCAAAGACAAAGAACAGTTCTGCTACCCTCGGTCCCCCCCGTCATCTCCAGAGGCACTTGGTCAATCTCGTTTAGTTATGTCAGAATTAAAGCTGCTTGTAAGGTGGAGATTGGGATGCCTCCTGCAGCAGTTCCCTTCAGAGGTGGGAAAGATTTGTTTTGATGGCACAACAGGTAGTTACTCGCAACAAGGCAGGTCTGCCTGGAAGTGAGTTTTTCATCCTGAAGCGTTCAGAGATGCTCAGGTAGTGTCTGGAGAGTCTGCTAATTATTCCCCGTGAAATTTTAGCGTACTGAGCTGAATTTGTATGCAGTATAAATCCAGGTGCCTTTAAATGTTACTTTTATCCCATTTTTCTATACGAAGCAACCTCTTGCCGTTTTTTTTATGGGCGTGATGATTCCCATCCGGTTTGTGTGTGGCTTCTTCTTAAAAAGATGGGCTGTTGCCAGAGCGAGCAGCAGAAATCACTGTCCGGGCCAATCCCCACTTGCGTGAGCCGTTCCCCGGTAGTCGGTGTGGAGCAGTCGGTGGGTGTGGAGCAGTCGGTGGGTGTGGAGCAGTCGGTGTGGAGCTCGGTAGGGTCGGTCGGTCGGGGTGTGTGCCGGGCCGGGGCTGCCATCTAGCTGCCGCTCGGTAGAACACGAATGTAAATACTTACGGGGAAGTGGATTCCTATCCTTCCTCGTTACCTCAGCGATGAGGGGAAAAAAAAATCAACCCCACAACAAAAAGCAGTTGCTTTCCCGTTGGTGAATGTATCCGTTATTCAGCAATAAGAAAAGGGGAACTGGAGGGAAATGGGAAGACTCGCCGGCAGTACCAGCGCCCCTCAGTTTCTACCTGAATTTGTTTGCCTTGCCAAATTTGAAGGTCTTTGCCCAAAAAAGGCATGTTGCAGGTTAAAAAAGTCCCTACAAGAGGGCAATCCAGCACTGAAAAAGCTGATTGTAATCCAAAAAGTCAGGGATTTCTGAACTCCTGTCCCCAATTTGGCCTCTTCCCTGACATTCCTTTTCTCTTTGATGCTTTCTATAGGGTGTCTTCTCTTTGTGGCAGGCAGGATGTCTTTGGTAAACACGGTTTAACAGAGTGTCTTCCTTCTGGGTTGTGTGCTCCGATGCTTTAGTGATGGGTCAAAGCTACTCGTGGCAGTGAGCTGGGAAGTGGGATCTCATCCTTGTTGGGTGGATGGTCTGTCCTGGCCAGGTGCTCAATGTGAGGGAGAGCAAGGGAAAAGGTATCTGTGCAGACAGATTCTCCTGGGTCCTGCTGAGTTGGAAAGAGAAGAAAGTTGGGATCATGCTGTGTTCTGCTCTATCAAAAAAAGGGACCAAACCCACAAACTTGTTAAATCTTTCCAGTATTTGTCCTCTTAGGACCAGGACCTCTTTCACGTTTTTGAGGGGATTGCTTTGGATCCATGCAAGCAACTTCCTCGACGGCTCTTTTCACGACTGAGGAATACATATTGCACCTTGTGAAGGGAGGTCACCTCTCGTTGCGTGGACTGGGCACTGCTGTCCCTGTCCTGTCTTTTTGGTAGGAAGTGTCTTCCTTTGTGTTTCCCTTAGGACTGTCAATGTCTCTTACTGTAGAGAAGCAGCAGCAGCCTCCTCTCTGGTGCTTGGGGAGGTTTATTCCGCTTCTCCCAGGGTTGGGGACGAACAGGACAAGTGTTTAGAAGGCAGAAACGAAGGTGGAAGGCGTTGATGGTGAAGCAGTAAGGGCCAAACGTGGTAACTCTGCTTCTCGGCTCTGAGGTTCACGGTTTCTGGGTTCCTCTTCAGCTGTTTCCTGGTGTTTGCCTTCCCCCTTCTGTCCTGTGACACGGAGCCTTCTGGTGTCACCCTGGGGCTCAGACACTGCCACCCCCCTGCCTTCGAGGAGGATGGGGCTCGGGAACGGCATCCCCCCGGAGCCATCACCTCCTCCTCTGCTGCAAACGGGAAAACAAACACCAGCAAAGGCCGTCTCCCCCTGCCCGGCTCCCGGTGCGGTCCCAGGACACGGACTCGTACCTCTCACAGCGTGGCCTTTGGGGCTGCTGCCGCGGCCACCTCCTCCCCGCCCAGCCCCGCGGAGGTGGGGGGGGGTCCCGGCAGCTCTGCTGGCCCTGCCCCTTCGCTCCCGGCTCCCTCTGGGGGTCGCGGCGCCCGGGTGACGATGTATTTGTATAAACCTGATTTTGGCACCAGCAATAGGAATAAAGAAGCTCCCCTTTTTTCGCACAGGCGGCGCGTGCTCGGAGGGGCGGTGCCGGATCGCGGGAAGGGGGCGGGGATTCGGGGGCGGGAGGGGTTGCGGCGCGAGGGGGCGCCCTCCCGGCGGCTGGCGCCTGCGCCGTCTCCTCGCGCTCCCCTCAGGCGGCGGCCATGGCGGCGGTGGCGGCGGCGGCGTTCCTGTCCCGCGGCGGGCCCAGGGGTGAGGGTGCCGAGCTCGGGCGGGCTCCCCCGCGGTTGCTCGGGGGACCGCGGGGCAGGCGAGGCGGGGGGTGGAAAGGGACGGCGGCCTGTGCGGTGGGCGGGCGGCCGCCCCGGTGCCCTTCAGGGCCTGAGGCCGGTCCCCTCAGCCGCGCCCCGCCCGCCCGCCCGCCCTTCAGCTGAGCCCCCGGCCCGCTGTGACCCGGCTCCGGCGGGGAAGTGTCGCTGTGTGGAGGGCCCCAGCCGCGTTGCATGAGTGTCCCCCTCCTGCGCCCGGCGCCTCTTGGGCCGGGTAAACCCTGTCGTCGGGGTGCGATAGCGCTCGATTGCTTCCCTGCCTTTCAGCACTGGCCTTGGGGTGCCTCCGCCGGCTGCACACGGTGTACCAGTCAGCGGAGCTGCCGGAGACCCACCAGATGCTGCGTCAGACCTGCCGAGACTTCGCAGAGAAGGAGCTGATGCCTCTGGCAGCTCAGCTGGATAAGGAGCACCGGTTCCCGGCCGAGCAGGTGTGTGCAGCTCCCACCGGGAGGTGGATGGGGGTGGGGGAACCGTTTGGAGCTCAACTTCCCTCAGCTGCTGTGGCAGGACCACCTGGGCCTGAAGCTTTGGTTTAGTAGAATGTTTAAGTTTAGACCAGCTTGTGGGAGAGTTTTTTGAGTGTGGAGGTTGTAATGCCCACAGGATACTTGGAACTCTTTACCCTTACTTGTGTTTCTATGTATCTGGTTTTAGTGCATTTTCAGTTCTCTCACTGACTTTCCTGTGGGCTGTAATTATAAAATCGATGAAATTCTTTTATAGACTGCTCATAAACATAAAAATGGTTTATAGTGAGGAAGCGTAGGTGACCTGAGTGTATTTTAGGTGATGAAAAGAAGCGATCAGGAGACAGGAGATGCATGTTGGTCATCCTCTCGGGCTTTGAACAAGTTGAGATTCCAGTCAAACCTCTAACTTGTGGAAAGCAATACAGACACAGGAGTACGTTCCGTGCTGTGTTGAGCAGACTAACTCACCTGTTGTATTGCAACAAAATACTAAGCTCCAGAAAAACTACTGTTATGATGTTAGCCAAAAGGCTTCAAGCAAGCACTCAGAGGCATGTGAGTCTTGTCATACACCCCTCTCTCTATTAAGGAGTAAGGAACGTAGCCAGGAAAGTCATACTCTAAGGAAGGAAATACTTTCCTCTTCACTTTTCTTATTTGAGAATTTTACATTTGAGTCTTTTCACTTGAATGTGTAAGGGAAAATTCAGATATAAACACTGTTTATTAAGATAAAGTAACATACATAGAACTAGTTGCTGTCTCTTGTTCATCCTTTGGATTTGATGTGGAGGAGTAGTGTTTTGGGTGTCTACACAGGAGAGAAGATATTTGTTTAAGAATTCCTCTTGGTTCCTCTTAAAGCAAGCAGGGACTGATAATACACCTATTTCTGCATACCAAAAGCTTGACATCTCAAGTATAAAAGCAGAGGAAAGCTTGTTTTTTCTCTTGCATGTTAACGAGAAGAGTAGAGTGAGACAGCCTGAAGAGCTTATTGTTAAGAAGCTGGGGTCCAGTGGAGGAACTCAGGGTGCAATGATTTGGAGTGTAATCAACAGTTAAATTCCCTGGGAAGCAAGACATGGCTTTATGGGAATGAAAAACTCACTGTCTTGCAAACTGTTCTGTGGGTCATTCATTCTGTAAAATTCTTTCCTTGTGCCATCCTAGGCTGAAGCTCAGCAGACTCAAAGGTAAAGTTCTAATGATTTTTATCAGCTAGATTTGCCATTGAGAGCTTATGACTGACAGGAGACGTGTGAGGGAAGAAGCTTTGGTGGGAGGCAGAGGGAATGCTGGTGGGGTTGTATCTTCCTATTTCAACTTCAAAAGGCTCCCTCCTTCCCGGTACTGAAGAGAGCTCTTTAACTAAGCAAGAGCCTTGTCTTAGGCAGCAGTGACTGCATACAGCTCTTGTTGAAGTCACTGGGGCCTGGGGGTACTTACCAGTTTGTACAGTCAGGTTTCCATTTCACCAGGAGTTGTGCGTGTCTTTTTCTCTGTGTTGCCCTGCTGTGCCCTGTCTTTATCTCCGTGTGTCTGGGTGTGTTTGCTGGGACACTGCTGGTGGTGCAGAGGGTCTCACTTCTCCCTCCCCTCCGTGCAGGTGAAGAAGATGGGTGGCTTAGGGCTGCTGGCTATGGACGTGCCGGAGGAGTACAAAGGAGCAGGCCTCGACTACCTGGCCTATTCCATCGCCGTGGAGGAGATCAGCAGGGGCTGCGCCTCCACAGGCGTCATTCTCAGCGTCAATAATGTAAGTGTCTCCAGTGGTGTGTGAGGGACAGGCCTGGGACCCAGGCTGGCATCTGGGGGGTCACTGGAGAAGGGTGTCTGGAAGAAAGGGGATCTCTTCTGTGGTGGGTTCTAGTGTCTTGGAGAGCACTTAGACGTTAGGGAGTTACTGGATTGCTTGTAATCTTCAAGAGGCACTAACTCAACTCTCAATTCTTAGTCTCTGTATTTGGGGCCGATACTCAAGTTTGGCTCCGAAGAACAGAAGCACAAGTGGATTGCTCCCTTCACCGGCGGGGATAAAATTGGATGTTTTGCCCTTAGCGAACCAGGTGATGTGACTGTTACTGTTCCTCTTGCAAAGAACATAGGGCAGCTTCTTTCCTTAACTCAGGTTTGGGATGGACTTTAGGTCGACAAAATTGTAACACTTTATAGCAGGATGTAAATGAAGTCTCGGTGCCCAAGGTATTAACTGCCATCCCCATGGTCCATGCTGAAAGCTTTCATCCTCTCTGTGTGAGGAGAGCACTGGAGGTGGACACATCTTAGACACGTGGGCCTTTCACCTTCTTGTTTGAGCCCTCTGGGAAGGACAGGTGCTGACCCTGCCCCAGTTACAAGAGCCATGAGCTGGGGGTGGGTTTGTACCCCAGGCTGTCATCCCAAGGCTGAGTCGTGTTTGCTGGTGCCTTGCTCAGGAAATGGAAGCGACGCGGGTGCAGCGTCCACGATGGCGCGGCTGGATGGTGACGAGTGGGTTCTGAATGGCACCAAGGCCTGGATCACCAACGCCTGGGACGCCTCGGCCACCGTGGTGTTTGCTACTACGGATAAATCCCTGAAACACAAGGTGCGTTCTGTGGATCAGTCAGGAAGAAGGGGCAGGAGTAATGGAACATGTGGAAAAGGCTTCTGAGGGTGTCTGTGTTTAGAGCTCTGCAGGCATTGAGCAGAGAGGGGTGCTGATATGTGTTGTCTTTGGTCTATCTGAGCTCTCCCTTCCCTTCTCCTTGTTACCTAGACATGGTTTCTATAAAAACGTTTGGAGGAAGCCTGCTGACAGCCAGGTAAGTGGGAAGTTTGCACCATTCCTAAGAGTTTGGGTCTTGTTGCAGGGCATCAGTGCATTCCTGGTTCCCATGCCAACTGCTGGGCTGTCGCTGGGCAAGAAAGAAGACAAGCTGGGAATCCGAGCCTCTTCCACTGCCAACCTGATCTTTGAGGACTGCCGGATACCCAAGGCCAACCTACTGGGGCAGCTGGGAATGGGCTTCAAAATCGCCATGGTAAGGGGTGGGTCGGGAGCAGCTGTGCTTCTGTGAACCCGTCCTTCCCAAGCTTACAGTTTTCATAATCAGCTTTAGACGTAAAGAACTGCTAGCATAAGTTGTTGTGTGTGACACTAAGCAGTTGACCCGTCTTGCCAACATGGGAAAAATCACTCATAGAGATTGACGAATCATTAATTTCCCACAGATCTTTGACAGCATATTTTTTTGTGGACCCAATGTACCAGTTCTCAGATACAAGAATGCTGATCCCGCTGAGGTGCTGTGTCAACAGGGGTGGTGTATTTTAATTTACTGCTCTCCCTGTAGGGGCAAAAGACCTGATTTTTTATTTTTTTTTTTTTAAAAAGGCTAAGCTCCCTGGAGACTAGCCCCTTCCATTATGTCACCTATCACTTTTTTAAGATGCCCAGCCCAGGATTGAGAAGATGGAGCCTCTTCTCTTCTCACTGTGCTGTAAATGACCGGTGTGTATGGGGAAGCTGTTTTAACAGCAGGGAGCAAGTGGTTGAGGTAAATCGGGTTATTGACTCAATTCACTAGTCATTTTGAAAAAAAAGCTTGCCTCAGTGTGTGCACTGATGAGGGCAAAGAGGAAAACTGACCAGAGTTCTTTTTTTTTTTTTTCAGTTAAAGTAAAATCAGCTGTGCAGTGAGCCAGGGTCCAGCTGAAGGTTCTTTTCAGAGCAGGTGCTCCTTGTTATGCCGCTTCCCTCCTTTTGCACTCCTCCTTTGTTTTTCCCAGCTAATAAAAAGCAAGACCTCCCTTTTCTGCAACCCTTCTTGTGCCTCTGGACATTTTATAGCTCTTTATTCCTGCATAATCAGAAATATTCTGAACCAAGGAGGTCTGTCCAGAGGATACCGAAGCTACAGCAACTTCCCAGCAAGAACAGAAATGCAAGTGTGCACTTTTTGACCGTGACCGTGTGTATTTTGTGTATTTGGCAGCAAACGCTGGATGCGGGAAGGATTGGGATTGCCTCTCAGGCTCTGGGAATTGCACAGGCAGCTCTGGACTGTGCTGTGGATTACGCTGAAAAGAGAATGGCCTTTGGGTCACCCATCACGAAGCTACAGGCGGTGCAGGTACGAGCCAGGCAGATCCCAAGGGTGCTGCTGGTGGGGGGGGGAGGTGGTGCGGGCTTTCAGGCGTGGCGTCGGGCACACGGTGCACTTTGCACTGCCCGGGGTAAACAAAGTAATGATGTCTGTTTTCAACCATGGCTGGGACTGGCGGTGGGAGATTTCTGCTGCAGGCTCGTGTGTGGGCAGGGGCACAGCCTGTCAGGGGCGGGGGTTGTCGTTGCAGTTCAAGCTGGCAGACATGGCCGTGGCGCTGGAGGGTGCACGCCTGCTGACCTGGCGAGCTGCTATGCTGAAGGACAACGGGAAGCCCTTCACAAAGGTACTCCCAAGCTGGCCTTTGTCTGGCAGGGACAGCGCTGGGCACAGCCTCGGGGCAAGGAAACCAGGCTCCGTCCAGCACCACTGCCTGCAGTGCTGGGTACCAGACTCTGCGCTCGGGCAGCCCGCTGAGCCCAGTCCTGGCTTTAGCCAGCCTAGGACTAGAGGGGTGGCCACTGTCTGCTGGCACCAGCAGTCAGTCCAGCGGGTCTGTGAGCATTCAAGCTCCATGGGCAAGGGAGGTGTTCCTTTTTGTGATGGCTGCACCCTCAGTGATGTTTTCCTTCCCCAAAGGAAGCGGCCATGGCCAAGCTGGCTGCATCAGAAGCTGCAACAGCCATCGCTCATCAGGTAATTACTTGAATTGACATCTCTGATATACAGCATGCTGAAAGGGAGAGTGTGTTGTCAAAGAACAGGTGCTTGGGGAAGGTGGGGTGGAATATACTAGATTTTGTAATGATTTTTTTAAAAAAACCTAACACAGCCATATGGCTGAAGCACATATGGTTAGCACAGCCTTCTTTCTGGATTTTGTGCAGAGGTTTATCCTTGCCTGTAGCAGCCGTGTGGTTAAAGTCTTCTGTCCCTGCTGCTGTCTGGGAAGTGCCAAAGTTTTGAGGGGGCTCAGGGATGTGGGTGGGTGGGTGCACCAGGAGGATTAGGAGTAAGTTTGCCACAGTGAGTAAATGGAACAGGAACTCTGGTGTTTACATGCCATTGTCCCTTGTTGCTTAATAAAGTGTCTTTGCTGAGCAATGATCACTAACAACTACCTCCAAAGTGATTAATTCTTTGTCTGGGACATCAGTATGTTCTTACCTGCCTCAAAGCCTGTTTATTCCTCTGCAAATGGGCCTCAGTCACCCCCATGTGCCGCCACCCCCCCAGTTATGCTTGCAGTGGGCTTAGCTCCCCACACTTTCAGGTGTTCTGTAGAAAAAAGAATTATTTGACCCTGCTTCCTTTCTCACCCGCTGCTTTTGTTTCAGGCCATCCAGATCTTGGGCGGGATGGGCTACGTGACAGAGATGCCAGCAGAACGCCATTACCGCGACGCTCGCATCACCGAGATCTACGAGGGGACCAGTGAGATCCAAAGACTAGTGATAGCAGGTCAGCTGCTGAAGGCCTACCGGGGCTGAACAGCCAACTTGAGCAAGACACTGCCCAAAGTGCCTTGGAACAGTGATTGAGCCTTGGCCCTCTTGAACAAGGCTAACGATGGAAGTTTTCGTCACCAATGAGTAACTGATCCTCTTGTTAAAATGTCCCTATTCTTGTTTGGACACGTGGAAGGCTGTGTCTAGGTCTGTAAGTGATGGCTGTGACTGCAGGAGGGAGGAGGCAGCCTGTCCCTGTAGGGGAGCACAGAGTAGTGGCAAAATGACTTTGCTGTTCAGTAAAGTCAGTAGCTCTCCCTGTGCACTTCCCCACCATTGCCTGTTTTGCAAGGATTTGTCACTACATGATCCTCCATAACCAGTGCCACCATTAGAGGCTCCGAGAGACTTGACCCCCCTGCCCTGCTCCAGGCTGTGGGTTTTGCTGCCTCTTCTGATCAGGCTTTGACTCTCAGGTGTGGGACAGAGCTGTGTGTGAGCTCTTCATGGGATACAGGGCTGTGCTGAGGTAATCCTGGCTGCACTGCACTTTTCCCCACTTCCTGCAGAAGAGGAGCCAGATGGGAGGACCAGCCTGAGGTTGCTGGTCCGTGTAGATGTCAAAACAAAGGTCAGAAAACCTCCCTTGACCTTGCCCAGGGCCCTGCTCAGCTACTTACAGATGTTGGTGTAAAAGCAAAGGACAGAAAAGCTGCGATGCCTGAGATGTGGGTTGGTTTGTTTTGTTTTGTTTTTTAAAAAAGCCCTTCTGCTCCCAAAGCTGTGTTACTAAGCCAACAGCTACCCAAGAGGAGAGAAAGCACAGGCAGTGACAGTAACAGCCTTTAATCTCTATGTGTTTTGGGCAACAACAAGGAAATGAACAGATGACACAGAAAACCTTGCCAGGAAGCTTTAGCAATAGCACATATCCTCAATCAGTTATCTTTGGCAAGAAATTAACTTTTAGAAGATTCAACAGCCAAAAGAAAAGCTCTAAACTCAGGAAAAGCTGGAGAGGATTAAGACAACAGCTTGGGTGGCCCCTGCGTCCAAACCATGAATACACTAGAAGTAAATGGTTGTTTTCCTGTGATGCCATTTATTTAATTTGTGCAGAGAGAAAACCAGGAGGATTTGTCACAGAAGACAAATAAAACCTGATTTTTTAAAGGACCACTGGTCCCCACTTTTTTTTTTTTTTTTTAACTGCAAATATGAATTAATTTAGACTCTTTTCTCCCAGTCACAAGAGCCAGGACAATAAACCATCGGGGCCTGCACACAGCAGTCTGCCAGTGCTGCGAGGCGCAGGGGGAGGACCCTGGTGTCCCAGCAATATAAATAATCCCTTTGCAGGGCGCTAGAGGGCAACTGCATGTCAGGGCAGAGTCCTCCAAGTCTTCAAATTCTCCTTCCTGCTCTCCCAAACCTAAGGATTAACAGGACAGAGCCAGGCAGTGCATACGACAGGGTTATTTCTACTGGAAAACCATTCTCATGACTGAAGGTGTTGCAGATTATGGAGCTGGAAGAAAGCGAGGCCTTTGGGAACACGGTTACAGCTGAGTGCTGGCCTTCACCACCCTGTGTGCTGAGGTACAGCCCAATTCCCTGCTGACCCAGAGCAGTCACTCACAAGTAGGCCATGCCTGGTGCACTGTGACCCTGCTCTTCACTGAGCTGCTTCTCTTACCTCTGCTTTACCCTACTAGCAGCAGTTTCCAACTGTTCAACATCACCCCTCCTTCATTTACTGACTCTGACTGATTGCAGCTTCTCCAGAGCAGAGAGGAAGTGTCCCTGTACAGACACCATGGCTGACCTAAAGGAGAGAGCAGCAATGAGCATAGCCAACAGAGACCACACCTCAAGAACCAACAAATTCCCCCCGAGAACACAGGGGACAGCATCCAGTAACCACCTCTCTTGGGGGAGCCCTGCTGCTGCAGCTGTGACCAGCGCCTGCATTTAAGGAACACCTGGATCATCCACCACGTGCCTTGTCAACACGCTGGCGCTGACACGGGCACAGCCCTGGCTCACAGCTCCGTTGCTGAGTGAGTGCTGCACCTCTGCCCCCCTCTGTGTCCCATGGCACTGCACACCATCGCAGCCCAAAGCAGGGTGGAGCTGGGCAGAAGTGCTGCTCTGGCTACAGTTTCCCAGTCAGGTTCCTGGGCCTCAGAATATATTTTATGAGCGTTCCTTTTTTTGTTATTACCTGAAAACACTTTCCGGGTGCAAAGGTCTCTCAGACAAAAGCTTTTTGATACCTTCCTTGCTGCTACGGGTCCAGAGAGGGATGGGTGCCCCCTCACACAGCACTGGGGGGTTGCTTTGGGTGTTCCAACAGCACGGTGATGCACAAAGCCTGGCCCAGAGCTCCCTGAGCAGGCAGCTGGCTTTTCTCAGAGCAAGATACTAAGAGCTTGCTCCTCGCTGCTGCTGGCTGAGAGAATTTTGGCTGTCGTGTGCGTGTGTGTGCGCTCCCACAGGGCTGTTACAGAAGAGAACTGCTGAAAGCACAAAACACAAACAAGTTTTGCAGCATTAAATAGGGAGCTCTGACTGAGAGCCACCCCCAGACAGCACTAACCTGACCAGGTGTAGGTGGGGACAGGCCTGCCTTTGAGAAAAGGGTCTAGTTACAGGCGCAGCCAGAAGTTTTTAATCAAACTCAGCCAACACCTAAAGTTGGGGCACTGAAATGGGAAAATCAGGTCATACATAAATTAGAAAGAGCTACACTTACGAAGCAGCCACAGCTACACTTTTCAAGGACATTGTGGCTTTTTTTCCCCCCAACAATGCTCGAAGTGTACAGGAAACTGGCTACGAGGCAGACTACTGGGAATGAAGCAGGGGGAGCCTTGGAAGTTTACAGCTGGAGATGAAAAACACCAGTTTAAGGACAGTTTCCAGGGCAAGAGGACTGGCCACGTGAAGGCAGCAGCTCTGTCTGGTATTACCTGCTCCAGGAGTTCCTGTGAAGCCCTCCCTAACTCACATCCTTTCTTAGGAAACACACTAATGAGGAGTTACCTTTGTTTCCTCCTCCTCCCCGCTAAGATTTGGTATCTTTTACACGGTGTATAAAGCTCACCACCTCTTCATGTGACCTCCCGACAGCCTACAGCAAGAGCCAAGCTGTTCTGGGCTGTCACAATTAAACACACACAGGAGAGAAATACTTAACTCTTCCTGGGGAGCACGGACATGAGCCACGTCCTTCTGGGCCTGTCCTTGGAGCTGCCCGTGGCACCGAGGACGAGGAGCTGCTGGAGCCCCTTCTGAAGCACCTGCCTTCCTCAGAGCACGGCGGGACAAATCTCACCTCAATTTCACACTATTTTTAAAAAAATAGCAACAGTCTCAGGCTCCCAAGTTTAAGCAGTGTATAAAATGTTTTACAGGACTCAGCTGAAATTGCTGTAGTATTGTTTCCACATCAGAATACTTCTCCTCCACTCCTCTTTTCTGACAGTGTTATCTATAAGAAAAATAGGGCAAACCAGCTTGATTTTAAATTCAATTTTGTTTTGTCTAAGTTGAGAGCCCTGGCAACACACAGACCTGGCAACAGCCACACACTCAGGCTTTGTTGGGAATCTTGGAAAGCAGGAAAGATACTGAATTTGAAAGACATCCTGAAGTAAAAAAGCCAAGTACCTACAAGAATAACAAGAAGAAATGGACTAGAGATAAGAAAACATGACAGTGTTGTAACATGAATGAAAATGCAGTTTACTACTGTTTAGCTAAAAATTCATTTCAAATTCAACTCCCTCACTACTTGTACAGAACAACAAGTACTTGGGAGCCTTCCCACCACTTCCCCATCCCGCGAGGTCAGGACTAAGCTACCCAGCCTTCAGTATGGATTTCCCAATCGCCTCAATGACTCCTTCCCCTTCTCTCACAGAAGGGCTGTACCTCCACACTCAAGACCTTCTGACCAGCAGAGGGTTGAAACGTCAGCGCTGGGCACCCTGTTGTGGCCCTGAGCCCCTGCAGGCAGCACGGTGGCTACCAACAGGCCCATCCAGACATGGAATGGCCACCTTGCAGCTCTAGTACACTTTACCCATACTGGCTGGCCAGCAACCCCGCGACATTTCGGAATTCCTCTTTGCAAGACCAAGTGTGACCATCAGGAAACTTCAAGATATAAACAGTAAATTTCTAAGCTGACTATTCCCAAAGACACAGCAGAAAACTGACTCCAGAACCGTTACAGGTTTGTACATTGCAATTCTGGTCCGTGTCCTCACAACTTTGCTATAAATATGCTTTAGTCTATCACTTTTTTGCCAGTATCCTTTTACTTTCCTACAAAAAGGCTTATATTAGTCAAAAAATTATTAAAATTATATTTTTCTGACAACTTTTCACAAGAAAGACCTTGGTAATCTCCCTGCAGGACTCTGTGCCTAATGGTTTATTAAGGAGTCCACTAAAACATTAAACCAAGAAGGGATGAACAACCAGACCAGGCACCACAGGGACAGGGAACCTACCTGGCCTCGGGAAATCCAAAGGGCCCAAAGCAGCTTCTTCAGTTCCACCCTCGGGCTGAGGAGATGACACCCAGTTGGCCAGACTGAAGAAAGGAGGACAAAAGCTGTGTCTGTGCAGAGAGGGCCCAGCAGCTGAGCAGTGAGGTAGGAACCTTGTCTCTATTCCCCTGAATGCTGAGGTGGTTCTAAACAGGAGAGCTGTGGGACAAAGCTTTACAGAAGAATGTTCTTCCCCTCTGCAAGTGTAACAGTGCTGCGTTTGGCAGAGTTAGGCTTCAGTTCACCTCTGCAAAGCTCCAGAATCCGTTTCCTGCAGGTGGTGGCTGTGGTTCCAGGTGGAAGGGGCAGGGAACCCCCATCCAGTCGTGCTCCCTGGTGGGTGGAAGCAGTGGGACAGCTGGTGCGGGGCAGGGGGCTCTGCCTGCGGGTTCAGAAACAAAGAGCTGCAGTTACAACTCAGCCTCTTACCTTGGTGCAAGTCCAGGTGCTCGTGGTGTGCAGGAGGGCAGCACAGCTTAAAAAGTAAGGTATTTCTGGAAAGCTAAATGTATTCTCATTAAGCATTTGTCAAGTAACATTCCTACAACTTTTTCCAGAATTCTTTTTAAGTGTAGAAGATCACTCAGGATGCTTTCCTGGCAGAGACTAAACAGTGTCACTGCAAAACAGAGACAGACCTTTTAATTTTAATTCCAAAGGCAGAAGGGAACTGCTGGGAAGCTGAAAGCACCTGAGATGTGCGTTACTGTCAGGTGGGTGGAAAGGTTGGGAAGATAAAGCAGCAGCAGATTGGATCTGAAGATGTTATTCCACTGCTTGGTACCTTCAGGGGGAAAAAAAAGAAATAAAAACCTGTCTTTTTTCTCTCTCTGAATATCCTCATCTTTATTCACCATAGCTTGAGGTGTTTAGCTGAAAGCTGATGCCTTTCTTTTGTTCTAAGCTGACAGCAAGTCTGGGGCCTAACACCTGCAACGAAATGAAAAAGCAGATTTTTAATTAAAAACTATTTACTTCATTAAAACATGACAGTTACCTGTCGAGGAGCATTGCAGGCCCAGGCTAGAGGAAGGGCTGTCGAGTAAGCCAAAGATATGAACTGAGGGGGTGAGGAATTAATGAAGTCACAACATCCCCCACACATCTTCTTGCTCAATCTCTGTTCTTCCCAACCCCCCAGATGGAAGAGCTGCTTCTCACCGTGTCCTCAGGTGTTGCACACTCGGATCCGTTACAGCCAGCGCAGAGGCCCCCACAGCCCCTCGCCCGCCAGCGGGGACAGACCTGCCTGAGAACAGGGAGAGGTTAATTAATGACATTGTCTACCGCGCTAATTATGCTCTTGTAACATCGTCCAGAGCAGGAGAGACCAGACATTTCAGCAAAGCCCTTACCTGTTGCCATGAAACTGGACCCGGAGGAACGTTACCGGTGAGTCAGGTTCATTCTGAAACATCCCTGTTCTCCTTGAGGCCAACTCGGTGGCCAGCACCCACCATCTAACCAGAGCTACGAGCTTTTGGGAGGGTTCCCCAAACCCAGCTTGGCAGAGCATTTTAAATGACAAAAGTTCTAGTTACCTCAGGGAAGCCTTTAGGTCAGTAAAAGAAAAGAACTTGGAACTGCTGGTTTTAAACAAAAATAATAAAATCCACGTTTTAACAAGCTACAGGTACAAAGCACTCAACACACAAACTCCAACCAGTCACAACAGTAAAGGACAGTTTTCTTTTTTTTCCTTTTTTTTTTTTTTTTTTTCTTTAAGGGGCAGGGGCATGGAAAAATACAGCACACTAATGAAACAAAATGCAAAAAATACAAAAAAATAGAAAATAGAAAAAATGTATTTACAAGTGATACATTACTATGATCAGAAAGCACAAAGACAATTGCTGCTATAATACATGCACTGGGTCAAGAAGGAACTACTAAAAACCTGCAAGGGAGCCGTTTGTAAAAAAAGAAAATTAAAAAAAAAAAAAAAAGAAAGAAAAAAAAAGACACCCTCCCACCCCCTCCCCCCTCAAACGAACAGGGTCAGGTTTGAACTCTTTTTTCCCCTAACTTGCTACATTGATCAAAACCAAATATCCCCTAAAGTCCGTGAGTACAATCAGTACAAATACTACACTTGTTTTTAAACTGCAGGTTCAGTTGTAGGAGGGGGGGAAACAGCAGCTCATTGTAGATCCATATACAAGAAAGCCAGAGTAAACTGCTCTACATGCTAAAAATTACAGCAAGCCCCTGTCTGCTACATAGCATGATCTTAGCAGGTTTTTTCCTTTTTATTTATTCATATATATATCTATATGTGTGTATATATATATGTATAAAAATCGTGCCCTTTTTCACTGCAACATGACATCTGTGTGGAAATGTAACTTGTTACAACAAATTTTTATATGTATACTGCAAGGAGTCACTCAATGTCTGTGGATTTAATAAGTAACCTCACACCACAGGAAATATTTAATAAATCAAAAAAAAAAAAAACCCCAATATTGTGACAGAAGACCTTCTGTCTCAGTTCTTTTCAAAACCGAAGTCCAGCAGGAAACTGGTCCCAATGTACACGAGGGGGTCTCTGAAGAAGTTTGCTTAAACCGTTTTTTCTTTTAGTGTTCACAAGTTTTTGAACGACTTCAAGCCGTTTTCAGTTTCAAGTCTGTCTCTTCCCCTCTCACAAAGGTAAGAGTCTGGTACTAATCCATCTGAGCGAGGAAAAGAGGAAAGTGGCTGCAGTTGCACAAAGGGTCCCCAATTCCAATCTGCAGGGAGATACGGACTCACACCCACCTCCGGGATCTTCACTTTTTTTTTTTTTCTTCCTTTTCCTCCTTTTGATACAAAGTCCTTTCCTACAAGTCCCGTAATTGGTACCTTCCCCAGTACCAGCCAGTCCAGACGACAGGAGACGACAAAGCCACAAGTTAAAGTGAAAAGGACCAAGGCAGAAGTTCAGGTCACTTTCTGTCTGTTCCATCATACTTCCAGGAAACGGGAGCTGCTGGACTTGGAGTGGAAAGGCTCAGACCACATGCGGCGTAGATCGCCCTAAGCAGGAGAAGGACAGAAGGACCGTGCCCTCAGAAACTTCAAAGTCCATTTAGAATTCAGATTTTAAAACGTGCATATAATTGCAGGCATGTCTTAAAGCAAATCTATTCTTCACCTGCTTTGCAAATGACAATAAACATAGTAAAGAATAAATCCCTGTCAGGTCAGAACATCTTATTTTTGCAGCAGATCTACCTAAAATGGGTTTCCTATGAGAAGGAAATATTTATGCAGGTGGAAAATTTTGCTATTTCTTACACTCCACTCTGCAGAGTGTGTGTTCTGACAACTGCCCCGGGACAGGAAAGGTTACATTTTAAAATTTCAGTTCAGAACCAGTGACTGGAAAGAGGTAAACAAGGATCTGCCTCCAACCTCTGTCCGATCTTTGTGCCCACATTATTCCACAACCAGCTTGGCGAGGACAAATTTACTTACTTAATTAAAACAGCACTTAATACTCCAGAATTTTGTTAGTTTATAATTACTGGTACTTTATAGCCATAAATTATTTTCTATTTCAGGAACTCAACTCTCAGCTCCAAAGCACAGCTTCACCCCCACCAGCAGTGGTCCCCTGGTTCTGGGCCGGGGCTGCTCAGGAGGAGTAAGGACACGTGTCACCTCAGGAGAACTGGTGCTCAGTGCAGGAGCTTCCAGCTGAGCCCCGAGCTCCTGCTGCAGAGAAATGATCCTTCTTACCTTTAAATAGGCCATGGTGAGGAGCGGCAATAAAGTGAATGGTACCAAATAGAGGAGGGCAGGCTGGGCTGCCCGGTGGATACGAGAAGCTACTGTTGCAGTTAATAGACCTGTAGCAGAAAAAAGTGACAGTATCTTTAGGTTTCATATGAATGTTCTCATCGTTTCATCCACACCTGGCTCCCTTCCCCACCATTTTAAGAGACAAGCTGTGGAAAAGTTACTGATCTGTGCCTCGCCTTCCCTGAATAGGTTTAAAACAAACAAAAGAGTGAAAAATTACTCTGTGTTTCTGTTAGTCTGTGTTGAGCCACTTGCTCCAGATTTGAGTCTCAAAGGCTGAGCTAAGAGTAACTCACACCGAGGAGAAGGGGAGGCAGCTGAGTGTGCCAGGATCAAGTGCTGCTCCAGTGCTGGTACCTCTCCAGACTGTCAGCCTGAGCCTCCTGGCCTGGGAAAGGGATCCTACACACCAGGTGTGATTTTCCCAGATATTTGCCCAAAAGGAATGTAGGGGGAAAGGCGGGGGGGTGGGAGGAGGAAGGCTCTCCATAGGAAATGATCTTGTCATCCTCAGGGCTGAGGGAGGCCAGGATGAGCACACACACGTCCCGACCTTAGGGAATTCTACCTTAGGGAGGAGAGGGGTGGCCATATCAAATCAGAACAGCATTCCAGTTGTGACTACTTACAATTTTTTATACATACTAAAATGTCACAGGATCATAAGCATTAATGCAAAAATTACCTAGATGTGCTCCTGCACGGCGTAGCCATCTAGAAACTCCCATATTTTCCCACATAACCCAGGTATGAGCTACGACACCTTCTATGTGAGTAAAGCAAAGTATAAAAAACTGCTAACAAAATACACTGATAATCTCTTTCATCCTCTAAATTAAAGATAACCAAAAAAAACCCTCTTAAAAAGGAGTCTAGAGGAGTTTTTTTCTCTCTAGACCATCCCAAAGGCCTCCCTAGAAACCCAAAGAGAGGAGGATTTAGAAAGAACATAACGAAGCATTCTCTCAAAGCCTCTTTACACTTGCTTTCATCATCTTTTAAACCTACTACAATAATCCCCCTTCTGCTCACTAAGCAGCCATCCGTATTAAACTAATTACTCACCTACAAAATATCCAATAAGTGTGCAGTGAAAGTAAGAGACCTTCTGCATACGCCCAGAGATGTTCCCTGGTCCTGGGGCACCACAGGAATCGCTGTTGGCTTGCTTTTTGTAGTTATCGTAGCGCAGGACGAAGCAGAGCAGGAGACCTGGCATCACGATGTCTCCGATGCCCAGCATGGAGAAGTGGCTGCCTGTGGAACTAGAGAGCAGCCCGAGTTGGGGTCGTGCCCAGGTGACAAGCTCTACACTCCCCCACTTCTGAGCTTCGTTACCACATCATCCTTTCTTCCTACCGTTGAGCTTTGATGGAGCAGAAGCTCAATGCTGGCTACTGAAGATTTTATTTCCCCCCGTGTGATTTCACCACTTCAGCTCAGTTTTAACCATAGCCATTTTGACAGTAATGACATGTTGCTCCAAAGCAGTTTTATTTCTACTGGCAGTCTTTAAACTGCTTCTGCTCTTAACTCACTCAGTGAAACACATCCAGCAGCTCAGCGTTTCGCAGCAGGGATGGGAGGGAGGGAGCAGCTGACCATTCTATCAGAGTGATGATCACTGAGAGGACACCGCGCGCACAGAGCACCTCTAATGCGAGGCAGTAACTAGTTATGGGCTTCTCAGGTCCTTGGCCTCACTCAGACAAAAAACATGTAGAAAACTGTAGTCTGACCAGACTCCCAGAAAAGAGCAAATTGCTAAGTAGATTAAGAACTAAAATTGCCCATTATCTTAAATCCAAGGTCTTTTTTCGTGAAAACTAAGCTAAACTATCACAAAGTTGACAAAATGAACAATTTTGATTTGATTGTTGCAGGCAATCAACTCCTAATCGCTGTAATTTCGGCATCCCAACATCTAAAGAAGCAAGACCAAATATGCCAACACAGCCCCTGCTGGGGCTGTTCAGAGCCTGGGACAGGAAGGAGCCCCTGCAGCAGAGACAGGGAATAATCTCCCTCCAACACTGCACCCTCCTGGAAAACCATCCTCCTTCACATCAGCTTCTAACTCCCTTCCCAATCACTTCTCATTATGCACTAATCAAGACTATTCTGATTTGATAATAAAACTCAGGATTTTTGCTTTTAAGCATTAGGACATAAATCCTACAATAGCAGTTATTAAACAGTAGAACTCACTCCTATGTCAAAAGGTGTATCTTCTTCTGAACAGGCTACTTTTTAACCCAATTAGGATCATTTCTGCACACCATGAGTCAGAAAATGCAAAATGTCCCATCCTCACTACTCATTTTAGACCTTTTTATCATGAAGAGGGAGAGACTGAACAGGACCTGAGCTGGTGTGTTCTGATAGATTTAGCGCTGCCAAAAAGTAAAGAAAGGGAAATTTTTTCCTAAAATAATACAGTAAAAGAACTACTGATTTTACCTTGGAAATACAAGTTTACCCGGCAGCGACAGACGGGGAACGTCCCTGCCCACGTTTGGTCCCAGGTGAAGTTTCCGGGATAAAACATCAAGGGGATTATCAGCTGGTTGTGTGGCCACTTTGACCATGACGTTGCTGTTAAAGATGTAGGCAGAAAAAAAGACCTATGGAGCAAGGAAATAATCAGAAATTACACACTCTTATTATATAGCGATGCAAAAATGCAGGGGTTTTTTTGCTTTGCTTATTCAAGAAAAGAAAGGATACGGTCCAAATTTTCCATACATACACAGTATATATGATAAAAGGCAAAACATATTTCAAAAGTTTTTTACACTATTAGTTTTCAAGAATAACTGGAATATACTTTCTGACATCAAGACACTGCTCAACAGGAAAGAGACCCTTTGGCAAAGGACCTGTCAGGACTACAAGCAGGTGGTCCAGGACCAGAAAGGCAGCTACTGAAAATATGAGCCAGCTTGAGAGCAGAGAGGGGAGAGTGGTGCCCGATGACGCAACGCTGCCTTCAGCCAGGCTCTTGGGCTGCAGCTCACGCTGCCCTGGATCTGCGCGTGGTGTTACGCAAAGGCAAAAATACATCCTTTCACTGTTACAAAATATCTTCTGCCGGGGCCTTTGTGAGAGCCTGGTGAGGTTTCCCCAGTTTGTGAAGCTGCCCATCAGGCTGCACTCCTCTCTGGCCAGGGCACTGCTCATCAGAAGCTGGCACACGTATACGCTGGGCGAGCGTGGATCAGGCTTTGGGTTTACTTAGAAATGCTTGTTCTGATCTTCAGCCAGGCTTTCAAAACTTGAGGTCCACTTTTTCTTTTAAACAATATGCCAGAGTTGAAATATTCTAAGCATGTTTCTGCTTTTGTTAACTAATTAGCAAGGAAATCATTCTGTATCCTGCTGCCGATGTTAATGTCTCAGAAAGGAGCAATGAAGCTGATCTTCTGGCTTTGCCAGATTTCATCAACTTCATACTAGTACATTTCATGTTAGAATGGCCCAAGGCCAATTACCAAATCCAAAGGATAAAAACAGTTTTAGCAAAACGAAACAAAACACTTACCCAAAAGACATCATAAATTAGTAACCCAGAGAGTAGCAAGCAGGAAACCTTCAGGCTGGGCAGCCGAACAAAGGCTATCATTGCAACACACAGGCCCATAGCCAGAGCTACAAAAGGCAAGCACGTAATTAGTTCACTAAAAAAGGCAAAATAAAACAAACCAAGAAAACCCAAACCAACACCTCCCCCCCCCCAAACCACCCCAAAGAAGCCTCTGTGTGCACCTGCGCAGCACTGCGTGTGCTAGATGACCGTCCACTATTTCCGGATAGTGACATTCCTCACCAGAGTTAACAAAAGTCAAACACATTCAGTAGCCAAGGGTGACCGTGGTCCATGGCAGCAGAAACGCCCCTGCAGGCACAGCTGCCCATTCCATCAGCTTCCACCACCCACCACAAAGAAACGCTTTCATGGCTTGTGTCCTAGAGACTCCATCTTCCCCATGAAATACTGACTACCCAGTCAAATGCACAAGCAACAAAACAACTCTGAATTCTTCGTGCCCCAGACATAGACCTCTGCTTTTACACTGTTAGGAGGTTTTCTAGTAAACACATCAAATAAATAGAAACCTTGGCTCTGAATTCAGAAACAGCGTGGTTGTGTGGCATGTTACAACATGATGTGACAAAAAACCCACTCCAAACCCATCTTCTGCTTGGGGCAGGATTGTGTCAGGCTGCCTGACACGCTCCGAAATATCATCGCTTAGATATACCAGGGTTTCCCAAGAACAGAAACCTGTGTGAAAGCCCCTACCTACCAACGGGGGGAAAAAAAATACGGGCAAGTCTTTTCCTAACCCCTCTTGCAGGGGTGAGTTTTCAACCAGATCAACGAGCTGAACAACATGCTGCAGCTCCTGTGTCAGTTCTGTTTCAAGGGGAATTTTGTCAGGGTAGAAAACTGAGATGTTACATTAAAATTAAAAATATAATCCCAGTCTTCATACTTGTGCAATTTCCTGCTTCTGTAAGCCAAGCCTCAGCTACCCACTGACAATCAAACACACTTTAATTGTTTACAAGCAAATCCCTAAAGAGATACTTAAAAAAGTTAAAAACTTAAAAGGTAAAACAACTTTCATCTGTGATATTGGTATATTTACAAGGAATAATGGAGCTCCGTTGGGACCAGATTTCACTTAAATACGCAGACATTTGTAAACAAAACATCTAGTATTCTGTCTCATGCGACACAGAATCTGTAAAAAGTTATAACCCTAATTTGACCAATTCACCTGAGAGACATGGAGTTCTTCCATCAAAACACCAAGGAAATGTTCCCACACAGATTGAAGGGAAAAAAGAGCCACCAGTCACCTGCTGGGGGCTGGTCCCAGCCGCTGAGAACTGACAAGCCCAGCACAACGCTGTCACAGCTGCCAGTTTTAATGAAGTAATAGGATTACTCAGATAAAAACGTACTCTAAATGATGCTGCATAACTGTAACTGGCGATAAAACGTAGAGCAATTATTGAGGTTTAAAGAATTTAACAAAGCACAGCAGTGAGAGCCGCGTTCAGTAATTCAATACAGCCTTCAGTTACAGACTTCCTCAGGCTCGAGAGCAAATACAAGGGAATGATCTGTCTTAAATCAAAGAGGTTTCTCTAAAGCCAATGTTAATAATAGCTCAAACAAGCCTATATTTAGGAGATGATCTCCAGGTTATAATTAACTGGAAGTGGAAATATTTTAACCAGTGTGAAGTTTTATCTATTGTTCAGACATTCGATTTCTGTGTCACTGAAACAAACAGGCACAAGTGCAAGATCTTCATCAAACTGAGCAAATGCTGGGTAGAAAAGGAGATGGAAAAAAGTCCTTTAGATGACAGCGAAATACACATGTTAACAATTAGGCAGTTTTGCAACTGCTCTAAGAAACATTGGTAAATTTTAAAAAACAGAAGAGTTGAGTAGGAGTCATACAGGCCAGTCAAACCAACGGGCCTCTCCAAGTGGCTGGCAGCTTCCTTCTCCAGCAAAAGAGTCCAGAAATCATATGAGAAACAAAATCATCCATATCCAACTCACAGACAAATTAAGTAAGGCAGATCTCCATTAAAATATACTCCAAATCGGAGCGGGGGGTATAAAATAGCCACACAAATGGTAGCACTGGGTTGGAAGTGTTGGGCAATGCTGAACAAGAAAGAACTAACTCAAAGAGTTAACCTTCAATTAACACAACTAATTAACTTCAGAGTCCCCGCAAGCACACTCCTTATGGAATAAGGATATTCTGAAGATTATGAATATTCTTGCATTTGTGATTAGACTCTCTGGATACAGTGTGTTTTTCAGCTTCACTGCACCACTGCCCCCAGACCAGACCAAACCGCCGCGGTGCTGCTGTGGTCTCTGGCTTCCAAGGCACTGTGCAAGTTGCCACGGGTTAAACTCCCCCCACAGCCCCCCCGCTGACACAGGTACCAGAGTTTTGACCTAACGGCGTTCCTAAAAAAGTCTCAGATTCCATTTTAAAGAGTGGGAATGAGAGCAGAGAGCGGGAAGCAGCCTCTGGCCGAGGGCCGCAGCAGTTCCCGGGGTACCCCTGCCCGTTCCCCTCTCTCTGCAGCTGAGGACAGACCCTGCAGCATCCCCACTGCCCCCTCTGGCTACGGACACTGTCGAGGAAAGCTTTTAACCAGGCTTGACCAGGGGACAGTGACCATCCTCGAGGATTCTGTCATCAAACAATCCGCTCTGAGAAATGAGCATTTCAAGACCTACAAACGTACATCACCGTATGCCAGAGCAACCCTAGGGACAGTATCTGCTCCTCCTGTCCTGGAAACTGTCCCTGGCTCCAGAAACAGTTCACCCAACTACTGTGCTGACAGGGGAGCTGTAGTGTTTGAGCAATGAGGACTGTTCTGGCAGGAATTGCCAGGCCTCGATTTTGTAAGGCCTGGACATCACCCTGAAGTATTTCCCCTCCTTTTTACTCAGCTCTCAAGTAGAAAGACTCCTCTCAAAGACGGAATCAACTGCCCAGCCACGAGCCACCCAGACGAACATCGAGGTGTACCCTTAGGAAGATCCAGCAGCCCCAGGTCTCCCCCAGCCGCTGGCCTGGGCGACGTGAAGCACGTTCACAACTTCTGTCCCATTTTCTGCCCACAGAGAAACAGAAGATTGTCCCCAGGCGAGGCGGGAGGAGGAGTCCCACCCCAGCACACCCAGCAGCTGGCAGGCGCCGGCTCAAAGAGACCGAGTGCTCCACTTGCATATATTATCGAGCAGTACTGACTGCCCACATCACCCTCCAAAGGAGATTAATTGGGGTCTCAAGTATCCAGTTACAGAGAAGCAAGGGTAAAGGCAGACATGATGTGATCCCACTTGGAGCAGCATATCCCGCTGCACGGTCTGCTTCCCTGATGAAGGCCAAAAAATGCTGCTCTCTGTTCCACGGCACTTAAAAACATTGACTTAATTGGATTTGAACAAAGGACAGGAGGCCTACCTATATAGTACACATCCTCTTAATATAAAGTACATAAAAGACTCCAAAGCTAGACATTATCAACACAATTCAGTAAATAATAAACAACCACCAAGAGAAATAAAACCCAAAAGTCACTCTGTACCAGTTGGCCATTACTCTGCAGATTAATTACCTTAAAGACCACTATTTCAGGCTGAAGTGCTCACAAAAATAGCTATTATTAAGTAAACACTTCTGCAGAAGCAAAAAAGTATGAATGAAACATAACGCTCATATACAAAAGAAATAATTGAGGTGCCAGGAGAGGTTTCAGTGCTAAGGACCTTCCACTATCTGGTTCAGGAGGAGCTGGGAAGCCGATGGGATGCATGTTTTCTCTTGCAAGAAACCATTTCAAGAGCAGGCAGCGTGGTCCCAGCTATTTTTCCTGAGGCACTCACAACCTCGGGGTGCCATTTCATGAGATGTCCTAAGCCAATTTAGCTGCCTGACACAGCTGAGGAGCGGAGGTCCTGCTCCCTTCCTATCACATCCACTCCACCCTCTTAGATCCCATCGTGCTGCCACTTACCTTCTGCAGATTTAGCACATACCTGACTGCACAACAATCCAATTCATCTCATTGCAACAGCAGCAAAATAGCCTGGCAAAAAGAGCACGCTGCCATTCTAGTGAGCTGAATCGGTTCGTCGTGGGATTAAACGAGCGCCAGAGCTGGCACAAGAGATGTGGAAGGCTGGAGGGAAGGAGGAAAGCTCCTTTTCGGAACAGTAAACTGTGAATTCAGTTCAACCAGCATGAATTAAAAAAAAAATAAAAAATAAATCACACCTTCAAGCCAACTGGGTGCCTGCCAGCTTCACCCATCTCACCACACTAACTGGCAAGCGTCAAAGAGATCAAAGACAACCAGCTACTGTGAACCGTCTCACAACAAATTATTTGACCATCTGAACCGAAAACCAATAAGAAGCACAGCAAAAATTAACCAGATTGTTAAGATCAAGTTATGATTCATAGAGAACCACACATCCTTAACTAAAACTGGCATTCCACCCTACACCACACAGGTGCAGAGTCTTTCATGGGTGTTCTGGCACCTCCTTGCAAGCTTTTACAAACCAGAAAAACAGGCGTCCCAAACATCACCCTGGCGTGTTCCCGACAGTGGTTGTTTTCAGGGAGCCGACCACACAACATTACAGCTCAGCAAGGCATTAATATCAGCACATTTCACCAATCACCAGGTGCCTGGATGTGTCAGAACAGGCACGGAACAGCAGTAAAATCCCTTCGTTCACATACTCACCATCCATAAGGAGCCAGTGGCCAGTCAGGACCCAGATAAGGACAAGCATCACAGAGAGAGAAAAGGAGAGCAGCTCAGCAGCAGTGAAACGCCCGCAGCAGCCAAAGGAAATCCTAGGGACAACATACAAACATCAGCCAGCAGACTTTATGTTTCCATTTAAAGAACAGAAAATGGACACTGTTGGAACAAGGCTCAACTGCTGATGAAAGATGCCAAGAACAACTGAAGGGAAGTTCCTCTGCCACAAATAGGTACCAAAACAGCAACAAAATGAAAGCTTTCCTCAGATTCAAATAAATGTGTAAAGCCTGAACTTTATAGGGATGGAAAAAACGCTGTAAATCTTGGCACCTCGCTTGAAATTGTTACCATGAATGCTATTTCCTAGTAGCATCTAAGATAGTGTTTTTGCAACATGAACCCCAGTCACAAGGTTAAAAAAAAATATTTCAAAACATGACATTAACAACTGCAATTTTCATTAGCGTAACTACAGTCCCTGCAAGAGGACTATTCCAATCCACAGTTCAATGTTAACAAACATTAAATCCAATACCAAATCCCAAACTCTGAAATCTCAGCCAAAATAAGCCAAACTTCTTAAAAACCCCTGTTGAGAAATGGAGTCCCCTGCAATGGTACCGTGTTTCCCAGGCTGGAAAGTCTGGGTGACGGGCAGAAATTGTGCTTCCTGGTGTCACAGTGGAAACGTGGTGCTGGCACAAAAAAATTATGCACAAACACCAGCCCTGAAGCCCTGAGGATAATGCTCATAACCAAAGACTCCACTAAAGAATTCTCATTGCCAGAAATGAGTACAACATACAAGAAGACGAGCAGAAGATTTCTCAAGTCCTTACTTGTTTTGAGGTGAACAAGGCCGTGTTAAGTACTGGCACATCGGGAGCAGAAGGAAAGCAAAAGCTATTGTTGCAAGGACTAGAAAAAGAAGAAAAGGTAATATTAGTACATTCAGACCTGATTTCTACAGTACACAAAAAAGCTTCTCCAATTTGAAAAAAGCTCTTGCAACAATGTCCCATTATCATACACTGCAGCATTATTATTAAAGCAAGAGCAGCTCAAGACTCCAAGGTTTTCTGCAGAACTTCTGTTGTTAGTACACTTCAAACTGTGATCAACATAGAAGCTCTCAAAGGAATGCAACATCTAAAACCTTAAAAAAAAAAAAAGTATTAACATTATTCATGACTATGTGAGCAAGAAAAAGTTTTCTGAGCCAAAAAAAAAAAGAAAGAGCTTACTACAAACTGGTTGTGAGATTCTTTTAAAATTCTTCAACATATGACACAGACTAAGGCAGCTTAATAAAGGGTTTTTTCCACTGTTTAACTCAGTCTGGTTTTCCCCCCCATCTCACTCAAACTCCTTTATTCACTACTGAAACACAGGACAGCATAAGATAAGCAATATCCAGTAGCTGGCAGCTTAAATTTGTTAAAATATTAAGTGCTGTAAAACTTTTGAAAACAGGACAATAAAAATACATAAATATCCAAATAGAATATTTCCATAAACATTTTCTTTTTTAAGCAGCATACTTATCCCACCCACGCATTTGTAAAAGCATTTAGTAAGTGCTGGTATTTATAATCATATTTTCTTCCAGTTTTTTAAAAATAACTGCACTGATTTTGTACTAAGGACTGTGTAAAAGGCTGAGGAGTGAGGGTGTGGAGACACAGCCATGTTGGCATCCAAAACTGCTGCAGCAAGAACAGTCTGAAAAGAAAAGGGAAGGGTCGCTGGACATTTCCTTCAAATCCAATCTTTGTGCTGCCCTCTACTCTTTGCTCACAACATTGGGATGGTTGTTGGTGGTTTTTAGAAGGTTTGGTTTGTTTTTTTTTCCTCAAGTGAAGAAGGTGGGGAGGAATCAAACATTCTCTTTAAGCCAAATGGAGAAAAGAAATTGGTTTGGTCAAACCACATCTTTCTACCCCTCAATTCTGCCCTTTCTGGCGGGAGGAAGATTTTTTTATTAAAAAAATTAAAAAATCAACTCCTTTAAGAATTTTTTTTAAGTGTCTGTATGCAAATAGCACCATGAAAACTCATGGTTCTATCAATATTTCAGACAGGAGGGGAAAAAAAAAATCAGAGTGGGTAGGGAAAGAGTGAAGTGTGGCAGCTCTGCACATGCTGAGCTGGGAACCCTTCCAGAGGCACTTGGCAAAGAACACTGCCCAGAAACCTGTGTCCCTGCTGCCCCACGTCCTGCCAGCCTCGTTGCCTCCTGCCCTGCTCCCTCCTGCACCAGGACTGACCCTTCATCATCCACACTGATCCTCTTTGCCTTCAGAGTCTCTCCTTCCCCTTCCTCCCCTCCAGCACTTCCCACAGGGAACCCTGTGCCTCCTGTCCTGCTGTCCCCAACTGCTGAACCCCAAAGCTGGGCTCGTTTAGAGAGTATAAGAATTAAAATGTCATCACACTAATACACAGTGCCCACGAGTACCCACTCTTAATCTCATTCCTGACTGTACAGGCTTCCAGTTATAAATTTTCTCTCCCCTCTAGTCTCAATACCTATTATTCAACCAGCAATCCCTTGGCTTAACTGCTGTTGGCAGGCGCCGCGCCAGCGCTTCAGCTCTGCCCTCTGCCACCAGCCGGACCCGCCGTGGGCTGTGTGGCTCTTTGCTGTGCCCACTTTTGCTCCTGGCTCTTCCCTGAAAGGCAAATCTTTGCCAGAGGAAGATTTAAGAGGGGTTTAAGAAACCAGACATCAGCTGTAATTTACAAATCCCCCGGCATCAGCCTCTGAAATCTACAAAAGGGCTTGGGCTTCAGGGGAGAGAGGGACAGAGTCCCACAGTTGCCAGCTCCATCGGGGTCTAACAGAGCTTTGCATTTCAGAAGTTCTGGGGCCAAAGTCCCCTGTGTTTAAGGGCACCCTCTGTCTTGGTCTGCAAGACCAAGGAAAAGCACAAAAACATCATAAAACCAGGCTCAGGAATAAAGATGCCCAAGTGCACTGATCCAAACAGACCCAATCCTCTTAAAGCTGCAATGAGCCCTGACTGACACAATATCCTCTAATTACACCCTGCAAATCTTATGAATGAAGTTACAAATGTCAAGGTCATTCCAGAAATAAATGGATCAATAATCTTTACTTAATAAAACTTAATCTCCTATCAATGGCAGAGATTTAGATTTCTCCCATCAACATCAGCCCTTTGAAGAGGCTGGAGAGGATGCACAGCTCAGGAATGAAACCACCAGGGAAAAACCTGCATCGATACACACAAATTAGGAGAGGATGAGAGGAATTTAGGGGTTTAGAAATCTTCACTTGGCATATCTTTAAAAGCTGCTGTAAATTTGGAGGACTAGGAAGAATCTTGCTACTCTGAACAGAAGCTAGTCTCTTGAAGAACTGCAAAAAAGATCAAAAGGCCAAATTTTCCAAAAATCAAAGCCTGGTATTTACCTAAGTGACAAAATGTAAATAATAATAAATGAGATCAGAGGACTTGCAACTTACTTAAGGACAACAATTTCATTTTTGTTCTAAATTCAAGCAGCGCAGAAGAGTAATACTGAAAATTCTACTGCAACCAGAAGTACTCTTGAAGTGAAGAAAAATCACATAACAGCAAAAAAACAAATTAAACCTGGAAAAGAAATCTCTGGATAGGACCTCCATGATCCTATAGAGTACCTGAATGAAATACCAGGTACAGTTGTGAGCACTGGTTTATAAGCAAGTGAACTTTATGTAAAATAATACATCCAGAACCTTTCAAAAACTCTGGCAATTTATAGTTCAGTAGGTTTAGCAAATCTCTAAGTGGAAAATATTTCTTAAATAATGCTTGTCACTTTATTAATAGCTACAGAGACACGAAAATACAACTGTGAAACCTGAGGAGGTTTCTTTTAGCTGTACTATGACATGTATTATAATTCTTATCAACACTATTTAATTATATCAATGCTTTCTGTCCTCCTCCAACTCTTACAAAGAGAATAAAACTTGCTCACCTGCTGTGCATATTGTAAAGACAACTTGAACTGAATCAAAGAAGAAGAACATAACTAGGAGGGAGACAGACGCCCCGATGGGCAGGAACAGCGCCTGGGTGGAGTCAATGGTTTGAATACCTGCAGAAGAGAGAAAGGGACATTTAACTCAGGCTGTTTCTTCCCCTGTGCTCCCCAGCACAGCTGAGGACTCAGACAATATACTCCGTTTCAGTTCTGGTGCAATAGGTGTTTTCCAGGTGCTGAAGCGTGTGGCTGCGTGTGCACAGCGACAGCCCAGCTTTGCAGAATCCAAAAACTGAAAGCCGAAAGAAAATGTATAATCACTTTTTTCTCTCACGCCCTAGGAAGAATGAATAACAAGTTTTAAAATAACTGACATTATTTATGGCTCAGGAATCATATAGCAATTATATACTTGCTTCATTTTATACTAAGCAACATAAACATGTGGAACAGAGCATGTGAAAGTTGTATTTAACCTTTGCAGATGGTGTTAGACCAACCTCAGGCAAAGGGTGCCCTGGCTTCAAATTCCACTTGGTTGAAGGCCACCATGCACTTAAATTGTATCACTGGCTGCTGTCACCAGATAACATCAAGCCTAACAATAACAGGCAGCTTTCAAAAAACCACCCAAGTCACTTACCCGTTTATGAAACTACCAACTCATTCAGCCTGCACTAGTATAATCGCCTTTTATGCTAAAAGCCAACAAAAATTCATGCTCCCATGTCATAGCTGGAAGCAATTTTAAGCAGTGCTGAGATACTGAAGTATTTTATTCCTATTATCTCTCCCCTCTCAACCATGCAGTGTGACTACTGGGGGTATTAATAATGGGACAGGACATTTTTCCCTGTATTTTACCATGAGTTTTTAGAATTTCTAACAAGATTGAGAAGATCAGGTTTTGAAAAGCCCACCTATCCCTGCAAATTCTAAAACTTAACCAGACTCTGTAGCTATATTTATATTCGATCATGGTTGGGGGGTGGAAGAAGCCATAAGTAGTACCATAAGTAAAAATACAAGCCATACTTATACTTGTAGAGCATTAAAGTAACAGGTAATAACTGAAGTAGTCACTTGATGAGAAGTATGCAAAACACCTCTAATGAGAAATTAATAGAAGACTCAGACCTAGAGTCTGAGCCAATTAAACATCACTGTCTTATCCCAAAATAATTAGACACTGCTGTACGAAGTGGGGTTTTACCAGTCCCAGGATTCTAAGGAGAAGCATTTAGGTTATCAAGCAGAATATCTGTGCATATGTATGTGTGACATATATGTGTCATGCATATATGCATGTGTGACATGCATGTAAGTAAATAAATATACACACACACATCGTTTGTGTCTGCGTGAGAAGGTGTCTGGTTTATTTGTGTCTGTGGAAATGTCAGGAATAGGGGTAAGTTGTTTAAATAATGGGTTACCCCCACAACTCAGTTACCAGTGCATCTGAATGTGTTGAAAACCCTCAAACACACATGAATTACACTCACTACTTAGTATCTCTCATAAGTATTTAATAATTTTCATAAAATTAAAGCTAAACAATGAGGATGGAAGCCATGACACTTGCACTCTGTAGTCGTTTATTAGGTCAGGTCATGGAGCTATTATTCTTAAATGTAACTAACACAATAATTTTTAAAAATAAAAAGCAGAACTCCTCGGTCACTTGAGCTTTTCTGTGAAGTCTGGTGCAAAAGGGTGAAGTACAATATAGATAGTCTGGTGATGTCAGTGCAAAGACACAGAAATTCCTGTGCTCTAATCTCTGACTTAGATCTAGTTCCTTCTGCTTTGAGAAAGAGCATTTATTCACATGCCCTTCAACTTCCCAAGGGAAAAACAAACAAAGCAAAAACCCAGAAATGACACACTGCAAACCACCTTGGCATACGGGAATTAGTGCCTGCAGTGTTAAATGTCAAAGCTCTTCATTTCATTTCTGATTGTTTTGACAGCTCATCCCCTTCCCATGCCCATTCCCCAGCCCCAGACTCTCTTCTTTCCCTGCCCAGATGCCAAAAGCCCCGACCATTCACTGCTGAATCACCAAGCACAGAAACCTCTCTGCTCTGCTGTCAACAGCAGCAGTTTTTTAAAAATAAAAGCATAAAAGAAAAAGACGCTACAGCATATGTTATTCATTTTTTTAACATTTAAGCTATATTTCTTACTTTAAACAAAGCAACCTTAGCATTCAGGGTTATGTGCACAGGGCTGTTCGCATCTCTCACTCCTGTCTTCCAAACTTGCTGAAACTATTCATTCTAGAGCCTGTTCTCAGAATATAAACTGCTGTAAGTTAAACCCAGGTGTGAATTTACAGCACACTGTGTACAACACATCCCACTCTTAACTGTTCACATACATATTTTTACCTGTAAAACACTGCATCTCAAATGGCCAAGCTGCCTGGAACCTGCTTATAGATGACAGAGGGGATAACCACCATGTAGGAACTGCCATGTTAATCTCTGTTCTGAATAGATCCTGTGTCCATTATTTTATTGTTCATTATAAATGAGTTGCCCAAAGCCATGTGAACTCTATACTTCCATTTCTCTATTGATAAAGCTGAATCATGGACTTGTTCGCATACATTAAGATCTCTCGTTGCTTACAGACTGGCTCATATGTCACAGTGATATAAACTCCAATCACAAAGAAATCACATTCCCTTCTCATAACTGTGTGGTGCTTTGTGTTGAGTTTGTTGGTTTGTTTTTGTTTTTTTTTTTTTTTTTTAAATTAAAGCAGTTTCCATTTCCAGTAAAACCTGGCTAATTGTGCAGCATGCAATTTCTATGCATTATGGAAATATTACATTGAAATTTTAAATTTAGCTGCCATGGGCATGAAATAGACAGCAGTATTAGGGCATAGTGAGATGGTGAGACAAAACAGTTCCATTATATCAGGTGAATCTACAGCCCACGTAGCTGAAACACACGGACGGATGAAGCAGAGGATGCAGAACACTGAGGTGATGAAAAAAAAGATAAGGAGTAAAGCTAACCCTTACTGTTATTGGTGCTGTTGCCATTAAAAGACCCAGCTGTGCTGCTGTTGTCCTTCTCTTTGTCTTGATTCTCAAAGTCCATGTTAAGAGACCTGCAGGAAACAAAGCAAAATTAACAGGTGAGTTTCAAAGTCCTATTTAGGCTCATCAGCGATGGTCTCGTTACAGCTCTACCACAGCACCCTCTCCCTGAATAGGCCCTTTAAAGCTGGTTATTAGAAAAAACACCACACACATAACTGGTTATTTAAAAAAACATAGTAAATAATAATAATTTAAAAAGCTTATAGTTATAGATGAGGCACCAAATCGCACAGGTTCTAAGAGTGAGACTAGTCACTGTAGTGCCTGAATGGTAAGTGTTAACAAACCACAACAGAGATATTTATCTGCCTTACTGGCAAGTGTAGAACATGATGGAAATGCACTAAGTGTTTCACTTCTCTGATGTATATGAACTCTTTCCAAATTCTCATTTTGAATCCTATTCATTCAAATGTAACCATCGGGTTTCATTTTTAAAATGATATTATGACCTTCCTCTAAATTTCCTATGAACGATGACCAAAACTAGCTCCTAAGTACTTGTCTACTTGTCTGCTGAATAATTGACCAAGCTTCAGCAAAGCTTAGAAAGCCTGGTTATTTAGCAGATATGTATTTTGGATACTGGCAGAAGAGGTGACTAGAGGAAGCTCCGAATAAATAGTACAAATTGATATAACTTAATTGATCTGTAGGAGTGGACAGCATTCCCCTACATACCCAGCTCAGCTCCAACTGATTCACCTTTTCATTTTGATATACATACTTTTTAAAAGTTACACAATAACACAGTATTCTACCCCTTTTGACACAGTCTTTGACTTTGATGCAACTTCTAAATTATATTCTAACAAATTTCAGTGTAAATTTCTGAAATGGCGTAAATTCATTTAGGGTCTGTTTTGGCCAACAGTGATATCTAACTTTAAATTCTATTTTGCTTTATATAAAAATACTAGCAATCAAGTTTACCATGAGAGTTTCTCATTCTGACTTATCATGCTACACAAGACTTATCTGTAGGTTTATTTTTTCCAATAAGCTGCAAAGAACCAGCAGAAGTGCTGTACAGATCTTGCCTGTTGTCTGCAGCAGCATCAAATGCCAAGTATTTCAGTGAAATTTCCAGGTCAACAGGCATTAAACTCCTTTTCAAGTTGAGCTGTGGGTAACTGTACCACGCAAAGTAAACACATTTTATTAATTTGGCAGACAAATAAAAACCACACCACAGTCTTCTGCACGTTTCTATAGGCAAGTTATTTCAATTTGGCTACTTATGGCAATGCACAGTGGGCAATTCCATGCTGCCATCACACAGCCTGAAATCAAGCAGACACAGGTCTGTGGTGTCAGAGAGGTGTGGGAAAGAAAGAGGGGTTGAGCACTTTCACTGTATAAAATAAAAACAGCAAAAAAGGCTCTTCCAGACTAAGCCATTTTTGTCTCTCCTCTTTCTATCATGCAAGTGTTCCCAAAGAGAGGTATGAAATTAAAGCAGCTTTTGGGTTCAGGCAAAACATGAAGCAGCTTCAACCTCAGACAGACAGTACTTCTACACAGATTGTGGATCATCAACTAGGAAGTTATCAAAAATACAGAGAGGCAAGGGAGAACGCTAAAATTCTAACAAATTAATCTGTTCTTCTTGGCTTATTCTTCTAAAGATCCCTCTGCTCTGCCTCTTGTTTGCTATGCCTTTATCCTTCATTCACAGTTCCCTTTCTCCCCGTTAATGCATTGTAGCCTCATAATTTTCCTCTCAAGCTATAAAACTCCAGAAGGAGGCTGACAACCCTCTAGGACTTGTTCCAAGATTCAGACAAACCAGATAATTCTTTTCCCCGAGCAGCATTTCATTCCTCTCTGAATTAGCACAGTTTAGCAAGAGCTTTACACCATGGTTCTTCCAGTGGCATCGGGCAACTCGCAATTGAAGGGATTGCTATCAGCAAAGAAAACTGGGAAGAGACTATTAGATCTGCTGCACATAAATAACTGCAGCTTTTTTTCTTTCATTGTAACAGTGTCAGCAATTACTACCTATAAACATCCCTACATCAAAAGTAACCATAAATGAGGAAATTACTTTGACTTAGCAACACAAGACAACTCCTGAGATCCAAGAGATCCAAAAGAACTTCTGTAAAACCTCCAACCATTTTATGATTTGTCCCTTCCCTCTGCTACAAATCATCCCTAACTTAGTAAAAAAATTGAGAAGCGATCACTAAAACATCCTCCAAGTTAGTTAAAAATTGTACTGTAAAACAAGATATACTGAAATTCTATCTACTGGATTGTAAAGAAATCACAAGCTGAGAAACATTTGCTTTTTTATTCAAGTTTCTGCTGGGCTTCCAAAGGTGAATCGAGCCAGCACCTCCCGTTGGGCAATAAACTAGAGCTGTTTCTTCTGTGGGTCCTCCCAGTTCAAGCTGGTAGGATTTCCAGCACAGTGTTTCAAAGCAGGCACGGCTCAGCCTCCCACAGGGAGCCACTCGGGAGGGTTATGCTGAGGCCAAAGGCATGAGTAAGCTGCTGGCACATTATTATCATGAAAGTTCAGATTCAACTATGGATCGCTTCCATCGCAGCAACGCTTCAGGGAAACCCTGCAGGAGAATATTCTTACGAAACAATGGAGAAAATATGAAAGCAAGTATGTCTCTATCATGTTGCTGGCAGATGCAATATGTCCTTGCTCTACTTTAGTGAGGACACTCACCCACCTTACCAGCTCCAGGGCTGTGAGAACTGTGGGTTGCCAGAGAACTGCCAGATTTCGGTTGCTCCGAATAAAAAAATTATGATCAGAATCAGTCATTGACCTGAGAGTTTAATTCAATATAATCTCAAGGAATAGTATAGAGAGAGCACCTAAAATATGTTCTGTGCTCTAACATTGCTACTGTTGTTTTTAACAGGTTGCTGTAAGATTAAAGGACAAGCTCCAATGCAAGATCTGGGGTGGGAATAAGAATAGGGGCAACAACAGCAGAAAGTGCAGGTAAAAATGTCAGAAGAGTGCCCGAGTCCCACGTCTCTGGTAAGAAGATCTTGCCTTCAGCAGGTATTTTACACACACCCCCTTGTGTGTGCCCCTTGCAGAGAACCTTTGTAGCATTTGGTGAGGTCTGTTCCACCCTGAGCACTGTGGCTGTAGATGCTTATGAACTCCAAGCATGGCCTTTCTTTTTTTTAATTGTGAAACGTGTATCTTGATTTCAGTAAATGTCAAGTTGTAAAGCCAACCATAAGGGCACTGTCTGGACTATCTTCTATTTACGTGCATACTTGAGGTACCCAGAGCCTAGAGACAGAAGACACCAGCTTCATCCCACGCTTCTTGGTTTGGTTTAAAAGCAGATACTTGAACAGGTAGATTCTGTGTTAAATCAGGCTTTATGTAAGACAAGAGACCATGTCTGGGTATGTGACAGGATAGAAAAAGATTTAGCTTCAGATAGAAAAAGATTTTAGCTTTACTAGCAAGACTTAGCTTGCAAAGTAACCCAAACATTTAAATCAGAGAAGCACTTGGACAAGAATAGGTGGCTGTCCTGCAAGAACCCATGAAAAACAACCTGTTTCAAGCTAAGCTCACCTCTTTAAAAAACATATTTAATACATACACATGCAATCTCTAGTTCACAGCCTGTAACTGTATGAAAGATTATACTTGCCCTTTTGACTGTCAATAATAAAGTATATCAAGGGCTGAGAGACATTGAGAATGTATATGGGAGAGATGTTCAGAAGGGCTTGAAGCTAAAATTCCTGACCAAGCACAAATGTAGGAAGGAAACACTTGTCCATCCACAGTAAGAAAAGCAGGAACTCAGCTCTATTAACTGCACTTCGTTCTGGATGTGGAGTTTACCCATGATTTATTAGACATTCTTCTGAATATCTTGGGGGCTTGGGGGTTGTTTGTTTTGGTTTTGGACAAACACTGCTTCTATGAATAAGGACAATGGCCCACGGCTTTCCTCTGTTCCCCTGAAACCTCTTGAATTAGACCATATCCACTGTGCACGTGGATTTTATCCTAATGACTCACCCACCCAATTCTTTCTGATCCTATTACTGCACTTCTGTTCAAGGCACGAGCCAGTGATACTGCAATATCTCTATTTCCTTCTTTTCAGACTGAAAATCAAAAACCAAACTCAAACCCACTTTCTGCAACATGAAGGTTAACTAAGGGGGACCATTTGCTTTTTGTCTTATGATAGCTCCATTTGAGACAAAGCACTTAAATCTAGATGAAGACATCATTGTTGTCATTTGAAAACAAGCTCCATGAGCCATTATTTTCGTCTTTGTGGCGAGTCACTTTTCTAAGAAAATCACCCACTTTGCCAGAAGTTTTTATTTTACTACTTTATGAATTTCCAGATTACTATAATTTTGCAAGTTATTACCACACTTGAACTTCTTAAATAACTTAGTTGTATCTTAAACCCCTTTGTTAACACCACAATTTTCTGTAAAAACCCGCTTTAGATGTCATTTGCTGGCCAAACAGAATGTGAATTTGTCCAAGACACCATCATAACTGTGGGTTTCTGCTCTGACACTTCTCAAGAAACTACACGTAGGAAATTAAATTTAAAATGATGGGACCCTATCTTGGTCTGTAATAACTTGTATCCTGGGGTCTTCAGGATAGGGGCAAAGGAAGGGGACTAGAAAAGGGCATTTCCTCAATTGATTTGTGTCCATCACCTTTCCACTACTCAGCCAATACAGCAGATTGTTCTCATCTGTGCTCCTTGTTACAATTAAGGAGCATGTGTATATAGCAATAAGATGGCAAAGAGCAGGAGAATATTTTTAAGAGCAAGGAGCTCTGAGGAGGCAATTGAAGTTGAAGCACTCCTGCTGTTTTATACTGCATTACGTTTTCAAAATTGAATTTTAATAAAAGCTATGCCTTCTTGCAGACAGATACAGTTCCTTTTACACAACTGCATAAATTCAAATAGTTAAAAACTGAATTAGTCCCTCGACTATATGCTAGATCGACTCAAAACTTAAAGAAAAAAAATCTAAACAAATACAGTATTTTCTTTTTTTGTTTTCATCATCTTTAGATTTTGTCTTCCTAACACCTTCTATTTTAGTCCCATCAACAGTGCTGTTACCTAATATCCTCTAGCAACAGCAGACAGCTCATCAAAAATTGGCTCTTTCATTATATGATTTTATTAACTTATGAAGGTGATTTAAAACCTCTTATCCTAACAGCTGCGACATATCATATGTATAACCATGGCCATCATCTATTTCAGGAATACTCAGAGCAGTTCAGAGATTTCACAGTGCATGTATGGCCTTTCACCATAGACTTGTTAAATGAAGCAATGTTCTTCAAGAAACAGGAAGAAAAACATGTTTAAACTCGTAAACTCTCATTCTGTGATTATTATTTTTTTTTAATACATCAGTATGAATCTCATTCCTCAGGTGTCACTACCTTGAAGTTAACCATGTGATACAAGCTGCAAGTCTAAAGAGACAGCAGTGCTTTCTCTCAACTGTACTCAAGTCTCCCAAAGTGGGGAAAATTTGATTTTTTTGGAGATTCCAACTTATCCTGCAGCAGTTCTCAGACACTCTGCTGGAATTCAACACTGACGGTGTTTCCCACTTCTCTATAAAGCTCTTACTCACATCCAAGCAAACAGCACTGGGACTCAGGAATCTCTGCTTTACAAGACTTGTTTGCAATCACAAGGACATGATGAATTGACCAACACTGAAACATTACACATAGAATCCTACTACTGATAACATTACATTCCTGTCTCTCTTGACAGTCCTTTTATGCCCTCCAAAATACAATTTTACATAGTTGCCTTCAAGGACTAACTTCTAAGTTATCTTATATGTGTTTGAACTTGACATACAACTATGTCTTTCAGAAACCCCAATTAGGTACTTATTCTTCCTTTTCCATTTCCTTTTCAGAAGCAAGAAATATTTCATTTACTTTAGTCATCAGTCTGACAAAGATACAATGAAACAAAAGGCATAAACATAAGCTGTACTGAGTCACTGACACATTTTTATTTGAAAAATTCTGCAGAACCATAAAGAAGAATCTTACCTGAAACTGCCGTAGACTATGAGGAGAATAGAAATCAGGAAAGTAGACACTTGACTGGAATCCACAAGGGAATATGCCCTGGAATGGGGAAAAAGAAGGCAGGTATGTCATCATGAGTGTCCATTTCTCCACTGCCACTTGCTAATTCTTTTTCTTGTACTACAAAGGGAGAATTGGATGACAAATCTTTATGGCAGCTCTCTCTAAAACTCTTCTATCATCTCGGAATAGAAAACCTGTAGCTGTCAAATTAAATTTCTTATATTCAAGGCAGCAGCATCCAAAATCTGTATGACAATGAAAGGATAACTCAAGATCCTTGTAATTTGTTCTGAGCTCACCACAATCAATTTTTTTTTTCTCAAACACATTAAATTGCTTCAATTGCAACTAATGCAACCTCGCATGCAAATAACACTAACTTGTTTTCTGTAAGGCTTCTTATGTCTTAACCAGTAATAGTTAAGTGGCACTATAGCAGTCCAGCTTCACTTAGTCTGGGAAAAAAACAAAACAAAACAACAAACACCCAAACCAAACCGAAACCCCACAAGCTGCAATTTATTTCTTTATTAAACCACACACAATTATTTCCCTACTGCATCTTGCAGACAACCTGATATGGGATTCCCCATAGCAATTTCAGCAGGAGACTTAAAACTCAGCATCATTTAGATCATCTTCCTGATGAAACACACCTTTGTGTTTAAAGCACAGAAATATAAATACTAATATTCGCCGACTTTTTTTCCTATCCTTGACAGAGCAAACCCTGCTCTGTAGCTTACACTGAAACTGCTTTAGATGTGGGCATTGGGACAGAGATGGCCTCAGCAAGCCAGCTGATGGCCAGCTGGGGAGAGGGGGGTCAATGTACCAGGGGACAGACAACCCTTTAAGAGGGACCTTGAGGAAGGGACCGATGAGACGCTGAGAACTCGCAGGTCAAGGGAAAGGATCGCTCCCACTCCCCAGCACTTTTGAAGCTGAATCTCAAGCCCTGCCTATGGTTTTGGGGGCCCGGGAAGAGGAAAGCAGTGGGACGTTGGGGTAAGGCAAGCAGAGGGCCACCACACTGGTGTGGGGTACAAGGAGGGGCTCCAGGAGTCGCACTGCAACTCCCAGCTGCTTTCCAACAACTTGTGCTAAAGTCATGGAAAAGGCAAAGAATAACGCCCAATGTTAATTGCATTAGTCTTATGCTACAAAAAAGATAACATTTCCCAAAATCAACTGAAAAGCTTAATTTCAGCAAGACTATGGATATGGAACAAAGATAATTGAATTACATGATAGTTCCACATTAAATATCACTAAGCAAATAAAAACTACAGATAGAAGACAGTTAAAGAATCACTCATCCCATTCCCAATTTAAAAGTAATTTAGTCAAAATTACCAAGCCACTATACACACACTTTAAAATACTTTTTTTATATATAAACACGAATTTGAGCCTTCTACTACAGAAATTCAATATTAAACATCACTGAAAAACAGACAGCCCCTTTTAGATGACATTATATACTTGTAGAATAAGCTTTTAAGAATTGAGAAACTACTTCTCTTCATCACCATAAGTAATTTCAATATTACTCCACACTAAAAGTGAAAAACTAAGATGGTGAACACATAAAGGTAAACTTAAGCTTTATATATATATTTATTTTTTATTTCAGTCACGTTTGACCTTCAGTTTCCAGGATGTGGAGCAGAGGCCTCTTAAAAGCACCCACGAAGATCAATATACTGAATTACAAATACATGCAATATGTAACTAAGCACTTCCAATCAGTGGCTACATAAATGCTGTTCAGGTTATATATGACAGAGTTCGTAGCATATTATTTTTAGCCCGTGATTACAGCCAAGGAGACACCAAGAAAAAAGGGATTAAGGATGAGCATATTAGTTTTATGTCCTGGTACCAGCTTCAATTTCAAGGAGACACATTTCCTCACCCAACCTTGAGAGAAGGGAAAGGGAAACTTTGTATCCTGTTTGGATTTGAGAATAACTAGTGGAATTCATCTATTAAAAGAATCTTCAGGAACTCCAAATTTATAAGAAAACCAAAATGATTTAATAGAATTTCAGCTGGGATTAAACACACACAGGGTTACGCACCAAACTTTATTAACTGATGTTAATAAAATTGTATCTTCATAAATCGGCAAGTACTTTTGAGATGAACAATGTTTCCTACATAATTCATCTTTGGTGGCAACTTAGGAAGCTATGATAATTAAAATGCCATTTCATCATAATTACTAAACATTAGTCAAAACAAGGCTGTAAATGTTAGGAAGATTTATAAAATGGATAAAGGAAGGATGATGCATGGATCACGGATCAGCCCTGTGCATAAGCCACTGAGTTTTGTATTAAAAACTGAAGGCCTTTTGGTACAATGAAAGAAATTGAATACCTGCACCCCCAATTCTGAACAAGGATCTAATACACCATAACCCTGCTGAGAGGCTGCGGTGATGATGAGGACAGTACTTGCTGATTCTTTGCAAGGGAGAAGTGAGAATTAAAGTCCTTCCATCCTGCCCAAAAGAAGTGTGATACTGTCATTATAAACTCATCGCAGACCAGCAACCTTTCCCCAACTTTTCCACACAGAGATCTTACAGCAGGACATCCTAAAAACTCAATGTATCATGATTATGGTAGCCCACAAGCAAACTTGAAGAATAATTTTATAATATTGAAATCTCATTGTAATAAGCCCCTGCATCTTTTAAACATCTAATTTTCCTACATCATAGATGGTATTGCACAAAAGCAGAACTGATTCCTAAAATCTTAACCATTGGACAATTCATTAACAGACTAAAACCCTTGATTCCCAGCTGTGGGTGCCCCATCCCTGGAGGGGTTCAAGACCAGGCTGGATGGGGCTGTGAGCAACCTGGTCTGGTGGGAGGTGTCCCTGCCCAGGGCAGGGGGGTTGGAACCATATGATCTTTAAGGTCTCTTTCAACTCTCACTATTCCATGATTCTATGATCCCAAATAAACACTTTCTAATGCATTAATCCAGACTAGAGATAATAAGCAAATGACATGAAATGCATGAAAAATTGAGAAGTAAGATTACTTGAAAGTTTTGACTATTATTCAAAATGCCAGATAGTGAGCTACAAGCCCATTTTTATTTTTAACTGAGATTTGAAAGACCTTCTACAAGCCCAACAGAGTCTACGTGCGTGTAACTGGATTCTCCAATATAGTGTATTTCAAGTAGGCAAGTTCACACACTCCCACAGCCCAGCGCGGCGTCAGCGCTCCGTCCTTCCCAAACGGGATCAGCCACAACCAAAACAAAAACCCACTCTTAGGAAATTCTGTGCAGTCACATTTAGCCACCCTTCCACTGCTCATACCAAAATAAAGCCATCTTCCTTCTACATGGAATTTTGTAAAACCGAGTATTTAACTTCAGAACAAGTAGCGGAAACTTATGAACAGAAAATTCCTGCAGCAAGCCCATGCATAGTTGTCCTTTGACTTAAATACTGATTTTTTAGAAGCAATTCTTAGAACTTTAGATACATGACAATCCGCAGGGAAAAAGATCATTATTCTTCATTGTCATTTTGAAATTTAATACTGGATCAGACCATGCTGTCTTTTGAAGGATTTCAGTGCATGCCACATTACAAGAACAACTACCAACCCATTTCTAAACTCTAGCATATATGCAGAACACCGCTCAAAATACAAAGACACCATTGGTTTTCCCAGGGAAGTAAATTTTTTAGTATTCTTACACTACCACACCTAAAATTCAACATTCATGTAAGGAAGTTGTTTTAGAAGTAAGTTATTTAATCAGGCTATCAGACAGATTCTTGTTACTCAGTCAAGTAACAAATAACTATTTGTAGTATAACATTAGACCCAAGTACTTCATAAACCCAAACACACCAGTGGTTTGCTTTTCTCTCTAAGCTCCTTTTCTCAGCCAGCAAGAGGTAACTTCCCAAACGCCTTCTCCAGAACTCGAGATCTCCCTCTGAACCTGCATCTTTACACGGCTGAGATGAATTTTAGCACATTCTCTGCCATTCAGCATCTATTTCTGGCAGCTTCATGGGCAAGTGCTTACAACCCAGAGCCTGCTAAGGCATGCCAAGGCAGAGACACAGCAAGCACTGTTCTATAACATACTCTGTGTGTCAGCCCCACAGCTATACAGTGAAAGTATTGTCCAGACAACAATCCCAGCAGCGAGCTCTCCAGCCTGGCACAGACCGCTCCGTCGACCTTTACCTACAGGACAATTCCAGGGATGCCCAGCCATGGTGACACACCACCACTTCCACGCGTCCCAAACAGTAACCGCGCAGAATAGGCCACACCAGTTACAGCTGGCGTTCCAAGCAGCACTCTCCCTTCTTCTGGGAAAAAAAAAAACATGAATAACTCCAGTATTCCCAAGGGAACAGAGACCTGCTTCATTCACAGCTAGGAGAGATGGTAACCAGCTAATGAAAGCTGAAACAACAGTAGTAATAGCGTTAGGTTAGAGACACTTGCAAACTCTCTTTCCTCTGTATCAGTACCTGCAGGTACTTCTCTCTTTTCCCCTGTGGCTACAGGTCCAACCTCATTTGTCTTTGACCATGAACCTTCACCCTACAGGGTTAGCCATCTGACTGCTAGGAAATTTTTATAAACACCCTTCTTTTAGCCCTACTGTTCCCCTATTACATACGTACTTCTTAATTCCTCTGTTTTTGTTATTTCTTTTACGTTTCCAGCTCAAGAAAATCACCCAGTCAATACAAGCACTGGTTTTCATGTTTTAGCTATTCCTTATCACCAAAAGATAAGCAGTTTCTTGACAGGAGTCTCAACAGTCCTTCCAAACCAGCAGGAGTTGTCCCTTAAGCAAAGCCTGGTACTGCTTTCTGCCCTACCTGCAACTTTGTTCAATGAAGACGCAGAGAAAGAAAGAACTGGGAACCAACCGTCTCTCCTGGTGACAGCACAGAGCATTACCCTCTACATAACCTACTCGCCATGGGCCACTCTGACATGACCACAAGCCAACACTGCTGTTACAAAAGCAACTTGTCACCTTGTACCACCCACCTCTTTCTTCATCCAATAGTGTGTGCCAGCACAACTATTTGTAAAACCACATGGAAAACTAAATCAGGGGACTTGTCTGCTTGAGTAATAACAGAGAATGAATGGGAAGATTTCTCAAGTGATCCAGATTCCTGATCTGGAATGTTTCTGGATATAAAATTCACAGAGGAAAGACTTTTCAGTGGCAGCACTGTCTCAAATACCCCAAAACTATTGCCTCAGAGACCAGGGAAGTTTTATATAATTTAAACTACAGCCTCTTTCTGTTTGTACAAGAAGACTAACTGCACGGGTGATCAAAGAAATTCAGCCCCTCAATGTTTCAGTACCAAATATCACTCCCCTAACCTCCAGGTACAAGAGAAATCATTGTGAAAAATTCTGCCAAGGGGGCACCAAGAAAGCTGAGCACTGAAGTCTCCATAGCAATGCACACTAAAGGCCTTGGGCATGAATCACTCTCCTACAGAAGCTGTTACAACAGCAGCAAGATAAATTTCCCTGCTTTTACTGTATATGAGAACGCAAGCAATAGAGCAACAAATAAATCACATCGACTTGAAAAGTGCAGTAGCTGAACTAACCACTAAAGTTCACATGAAGAATGGAAAATTGCATTTCATCAGGTACGTATCAGTGATCACAATATCCAAGCACTTTTAAGATTAAGAAAAACAAAACTCTAAAAGGAAGGTAAGCACATTAGACAGGCTGGAGTAAGGACGGATTAAAATAGAAGAGACAGTTCTTTTCCTTTGTTTAATGGGACCAAAACTACAACTTGCAGACATCTATCACACAATTTCACACCGATGGGCATGTCAAGAGATCATTTAATTCCTTGAGTTACAATTTGTTCTTACTTTGGGGATAGACAATCAGTTGGTCATGATAAATGTTTGTTTACCTGTTGTTTAAAACACTCTTCGGTGGAATGAGAAAACTTTAACAGCCTTTCAGTACCTGAAGGGGGCCTACAAGACAGATGGGGAGGGATTCTTTATCAAGGAATGTAGTGATAGGCAGAGGGATAATGGTTTTAAATCAGAAGAGGGGAGATTTAGATTAGATACTAGAAAGAAATTCTTTACTGTAAGGGTGGTGAGAGCCTGGCCCAGGTTGCCCAGAGAAGCTGTGGCTGCCCCATCTCTGGAGGGGTTCACGGCCAGGCTGGATGGGGCTTTGAGCAACCTGGTCTGGTGGGAGGTGTCCCTGCCCATGTGGAACTCAAAGATCTTAAGGTCACTTCCAACTCTAACCATTCTATGATTCTATGACTTCTCTTGACATCTAATGTAAGGTTTTCTGACTACGATTTCAGTCTATGTTTTTCTCTTACACAAAAAGCCTTTCAAAACTCATGGGGAGCTTCTCACACCAGACACAAGCGGGATAAGCTGGATCCATACGTGAATTCACCTTTATATTCCAGCTCCTGAAAGATTAGGCTGCTTGAAAAGTGACTACAAAAAACTTCAAATACTCTTCAGCCCGTAAGAAAAGCCACAACTGTTTATTCAATCAATATGGTACTCTTCGTCTACAATTAAAATATCAATTTCATTATCAAATATCCATTGTCTTCTCACAAGGTAAGTGACATTAACCCATGCCCACCAAACATGTAACCTACTTTTGTAATTTCTATTCTGTTTGAAAGAAAACTCCTTATAGGTAGGTATCAGTATTGGAAAGGTGACAATGAGGCATCTCCTTCCCCGCCCTATTATTAATCATTCCTTTTCAGAACTTGCTGAATGTGTGCATTCACCCCCCATCAGCAGATGGGTTCAAAGGGAATCAGAAAAAAGAAGGAAAAAAACCCCAAAGGCCAAAAACCAACTTTTGCTGGAAATCTGGTGTTAAATGACAAAATCAGGCACAGAAAAAGTTCCCGCCTCCAAGGTTTTATATATTTCAAAAGCTGTTTAATATGTTTATTGCTACAGCGATAGAAAAACAGAAAGTCAATAAATACTAGTTGGTAAATTCAAGACAAGTTGAATAATATTTTGCAACGTGCTTCCCCTGCCCCACCCCTGGTTTTGGAGCTATCAGCTCTAGGCAGAAATCAACATTCACCTTCACCCTGGTGCAATGACCCTCTGCATCTATTTTCTGTTGATCATGCATGAGCATGTCGCTCACAAGAAAAATGTTTTCTTGAATCTACTCATCTCTGATATTTTCCAAACATCCTACTATTTCATACCTTAAAAGAAGCACGAGAGAATACAGTGATCAGGACAATGTACTGCTAAGAGCATTCATTTTTGATGCTACAGTGCAAGGCATCTGTGAGATATCACTGGAGCATCATTTATTAAGAGGAGCAAATGAAACCCAAGGACTCTAGAGCCCAGTCCCGGGCACATGAAAGAAGAGCACTGCCATGTTCATGAAGATCAATTACAGTTAATTGAGCAAATATTCATTTTGGTTGGGGGGCAGACTCACTCTGCAGGTAAAACCAATACTACTTTTTTCCTTTCCTGAATTCCAGGTCAAGGGTATAACTAAAAAGCCTCTTTCAACAGCCTTACATGTGCAAGATATATACATATTTAAGAGCCTCCATTAGGCTTGCTGCCAAGCCAAAGTTAAATCTGAGTGTTACAGTTAAAGGTATAATTTTAAGCATGAAGTCATGGCACCCACAGCTGTAAACATATCTCAACACTATTCCATTCTTTAGTGAATTCATAGGAAAAACAAGCAAATTGCTATGGCTTCACTTACATTAAAGGAATAGCTTGTTTTCTAAAGTAAGTTTACAATTTCATCTCGTTGTCACGTGCAGATAAGGTCTGCTAAGTCTGAGTAATTTATGGAAACACAGATAACATCAGAAAAAAAAAATAAAGCAAATCTAAAGTGAAAAAAAGATGAGTAATTTGAGACGTTCCACTAAACCAAGATTTTCCTATGCAGACTTAGTCAGGGGTCAGGCAGGCATTTCAAAATTGTAATTGTAGAATAATTCTACTGTTCTATCAGACATAGGGCTCAGAAAAATATTTTCACACTAATAGATACCAAATATATATGTATATTTTACACATCCAACTAAAAAACCCAATTTCCTCTTCTACCCTTTCCAGAAAGCTGCTTTCCTAAAACTCTCACCCTCAAACCAAACACCAAGTTCCCAACTAAATTGCTAAGAGAGAAGACTCCTGTGAGCTCACCTTGAGAGGAAACTGAAGGACACAGCCACAAAGGCATCATGGGAGACAATCTTGCAAAAAACAGTTTTCTGTTAAAAACATTCTCTGAGCTACCCTTTTGGTTTACCCCACTGTTTGCCAACAGAACAAAGAATTACATGTTTCGCAGTGTTTCAGAATTACAGTAACTGGAAGATTTCCAGAGTTCCCATTCAGCTTGGAGCACTCCCTTCCCCACAGGAATGGGCACACGACTTCCAGTCCCTGCATGGAAGCATAAAAATACCTTGCTCCTTCAAAGGAGCAGTATTTCCAACCAAGACAGAACAGTGATCCCATACCTTAAAAAGATCCTCAGCTCCTGATCTCCCCAACTCTCAGGGGGAACAACACTAAACGGGATCCTTGGGAGAAAAATTTGCAATCACTGGTTAGTGGACAAAAATTACATGTATAATTAAGCTGTACTGGACACACATATCTGCTTAAATAGCCAGAATCCAAATAAATGTCCAAAATCATCTTGGATGTCTTTGACATTGCTGCAACAGAAAATACAGGCTTTTTTATTTCATGCTATCTACTTGTAGAAAGAATGGGAGTCTGGATACATAATTTTTACCTCTCACCTACCACAAAAATAGATTTACTTTCTTTTTTGAGGTTCATTGTTTTATTGAGGAGGGTTGGTTGCTTGATTCGGTTTGGGTTGGGGTTTTTGCTCTAAAACACACACAAAAAAGACCTGGCAACCTCCTCTTATTTCTTTCTTTCCCCAAGAAAGGAAAAACAAGATGTCACAAAAAGCAGGACACGCTTTTACTGCCAAATATGTGTCACCACCAGCCAAGGAATCCCTTCAGAAGTACATTTTGAAACTGTATCACAAATATATACAACTGCAAACATTTTTTGAAAATGTGAACAGAACACCCATACAATGATGTCTACAAGAATGGATTCCCATGGAAGGAAAGATAGTAGGTATCATTTCAGTGAGTTAAACGGAACAAGAATATATGGAAAAACATATTTGATATTAAAACACAGAGCCTGTTAGTGGTGAATGTTTTGCTTATTTATTTTTTTTTAATTGTGCCATGTTTATTTTAATTGAGCTGTTTCAGACCAGCTAACTCGTCCAGGAACCCTGGCATCCTACTACAGACCAGCCCCAGCAACTGCTGAGCCAAGGCAAAGCTCTGGTTTTACTTTTTAAAACAATTATTACTTTTATCCCCTCTTGACAGTTAAGTCTAAAGGACTCTAGCTTAAGACAGGATTTTCCTCTGATGGTTGAAAAATCAAAAGTCTGAGCTGAGACAGACTAACAGGCCAGCCCTACATTGTAAATTTCAGCCACTTTAGCTAAATTTGTAGCTAACCTCAATTTTTAACTCGCCTCTGACTTCAACAGCACTACTAACAGAGCTCGGCCAACAAAACCTCCTTTTTCAAAAATTTGCCATTACAATTAGCTTGGGTTTTGCTAATAAAACTTATTTTATTCACGGGCAGGAAAAGAAGAAAGAGGTGGAAAAATTACCCCAGGAAACCAGTAAACTGACCTGGCAAATTATCGCTTTTGTGAAGTGAGTTTTCATTCAAGGCAGCACTTGCACAATTACTAGGTATGAAGCAAAGACAAAGGAGTCAACATGTGGCCAGGGACAAGGTGGGACTAAAACCCTGTCTGGAGCAGCTTATAGTTAGGTCTGATTAAGCACATTGTAATACACACACCTGTAATCCAAGAGGATTTTACTGGAGCTAATGTAGATTAAACAAAACTAACCTTCCTACTGCCTTCTAACTAACCTTCTACACAGAAATTAGCACTGGTTTAATTAAGCTACTTTTCAAAACAGACCACAGATAGGGCAATTTCTGCAGTCTATGACACCATTTTATAATATTTTATGCTATTTCAGTGCTTCTAGATTTGTTTTCACCAATTAACTCTACAGTTGCAGCACACAGTAGTATCCATCTTCCAAAAACTGTAATGAAGTCATCTGTCCCCACAAGCTTTTTTGAGCACCCACGCACCAGATACCTTTGCTGCAGCTGCATGGACCACTGTATAACATCTTGAGGCACAGACCATACACTAATGAGACTGTAATGTAAGCCCAGCATCATTAACACGTGAGGGTATTCAGTACAAGCAGTCATACTGCATCTGCAAGGGCCAAACTATGTTAAAAAACATGTTTCATGAGAATGAGAGAATCAGATAAGACTCATTTGCTGAACTTTAAGTAACGCAATTTTCTTGCCTGTAATTACCTTCATAGTTTATCAATTTATTGAGGACTTCAGTGGACTGCAGAGGATAGATTCAAGCTTTGCTGCAGTACCATATAAACTGCCAAACAAAATTACAAATTTAATGCTTTTTTGAAGGAATTAAGATCAGCAAGTAGCAGAACAAGATTTAAACACATAACCAAGAAAATATACATAAACATATGTATGAGACATCTGACAAAGCCAGAAGGTTGCGGCTCAGCCACAAGAAGGAACTGAAGTTGCATAACCCGCATCGGAAGAATTTCCTCATCTGGAAAACTGTTTTCACCTTCCACAAATACTCAAAAGGAATACTGGAAGGAGGGAGAAGAGAGGACATCAAATCAAGATGTTACACACAATCATTTCTTGCCAGAACCACAAGCATATTTTTCTCTGTAAATTTTCAGATTCCAACAGACCAGTGAACCCTGCAAAGGTCAGTCCAATATTCAGCCTATCCCAAAGCTTTGCTGAAACAGCTCTTCTATCTAAATTACCACTTTCAATTGTATGAAATTTCCAAAAAAAGCCCGGTTTACATCAGGAAAAAAAAAAGCAGATCAAGGGTGTGGTTACTGTAATTTAACTCTACTGAGCTGCATAGAGTTTTGTGCTCAACAGCCTCAGCATGATCCAAACACCACCACGCTCTCAGGAGGGGCCACACAGAAATGTCACGGGTTATCCCTGGTGCAGGAAAATTTTCTGCAATTTTGAGAGCTAAGACCTTTTTGTGTTATAAAGGTATCAATTTATATCCCAGTCATGTATAGAACCCGGAGCTTTTAATCACTTGCCAGCACAGCTCTGCACTAGACAGGAGACTGCTTAGTGCTAGGTTTCATTTTATGGCACATATTCTAGTTACAGGAAGAAGATAAAAACTTCCCCAAAGTCTTTGCCTTAGGCTCTCATCTATGTTTTGAGCTCTGTCAGCCTTTTTTTACTTAACAGAAAAGCTTATTAACAATGACTATTAATTACCTAAAACATGACGATGGTCCCTACTTCCAGTTTACAACGAAGAACGTTTACTGCTTTAAGAACGACTACAAGTCTCTTCCACACAAGAATCCCACTTTCAGTAACAAAACCCCGTCCAAGCTATAAAGTGAGATACCTACAACCTCACAGTCCACACTGCCAGCCCCGGGGACAGTCAGAGCAGACGGGGGTGGGCTCAGCCTGGGGATTGGGCTCTCACGGGAGCAGGAGACCTGTTCCCAGCAGGGCCAGGAGCCGCCGCAGTGGAAACGCTGAGAAGCCATTTATATCATGACTCAACACTGTTAACAACGCAGCTACTACAGCACAAGTTATTACTTTCAGCCAACAGCATCTCAGAGGACCCTAAACCGCAACTAAAAATCATCTGAGCTGATAAAATGTAGGAGTTTTCATTATTTGGAATTAAATATTTGTCCCAGTCTTCACTTATGCTCCATCTGGAGCAGGAAGACAGTGGTGAGCAAATATCTCATCTCTGTCTCACAATTAAGAGATTTATTATTGACTTTGCAAGCTGTAGCCAAACAATTAATGTCCAATCTCTGACAACAACATGTCCCACAGAAGCCTTACACACACACAAATACTATGTTTTGACTAAAAGGAAAAAAGTAAAAGAAAAAAAAATAATATACAAACATCCAAACCCAACCTTCCACACATACATATTTCCAGAGCATGTAATAACTCATGTAATTGGTCATACTGGACCAGCCTTACTTTTGAGTACTTTAAAACTGTGTCACTCACTTGAGGTTTTTCTAAATTTAGAAAAGTAGGTGATAGTCAGCTCCAGGCTTGTTCATTTCAAGAACAAAAAACCCTTCTCAGGTCTGTATTAGACCAAAAGCTCTACAATAATATTGGATTACTTTGTCTGACACACACACAGAACTCAAAACACCCAAGATTAATCAATCTATTCTCCAAACATACAAACAAGCTCAAAAAGCATATTGATATAAGCAGAAAGTGTCATCGTTATTCCTGATAGTACAACAAAAAGAGCCAATGGGGGAAAAAAGCTTCAAGTCAAGGTCAAGGAAGTACCAGCAACTGAACCCAGGAAATTTAAAATATGTTTAATTTCTTCATTGAAGCAGAAGCACTGACTGAAAATAACAGATCTTTTACTTTCCAATATAAGTGAAAACAAGGAGTTTAAAATATAAAAAAAAAAAACCACCACAAAAATCTCCAAACCTTATATGTACTTGGAATGAAAAGCTTTAAGTAAAATCTCCCACCAGGTTTTCTGTAATACTGCAATGATAATATTTCATGGTTGCAGTACTTCATTTGTAGAAGAATAATACAGTGCTGTTCACAAATCAAAAAGTACAATTCTAAAAAAAAAAATAAAAATTGAACTGCAACATATTTTGCTTTTTAAAAAGCAAATGCAAGGCAGCTTTTAAACAAAAAATAAACTCCTTTAAACAGGCAAAAAAGATCAAGCATCAACTATCGTTAGGATCTCCATTACTGGTATGTCAGACAGCAGCTTCTTGCTGCCGAATGGATCCCACCCCGAGAGAATGCACAAAGCTGTGTTTGAACACACCGTGATTCCCATGATTTGTTCAGTTACAATCGAGGAGCTGGAGGGGGGAAATTAAGCTTAAGACTGGGATTTTGCTCCTGTTCTGATGCAAGTCATTGACTCCCTATTAACTTGAGTTATAATTCTCACACCCACAAGCACACGACACACTCCACAGAGTCTCTTAATCAAAAGGAAAGAATAGCTATTTTACTTAGTACAGAAAGAAAATAGAAACAAATGAATCAGAGAGCTACAAGTATTTATTACAGGAAGAAAATTTCTAAGTATAAAGCACCAAAATATATAAAGCACTACAAAGAAATACAATCAGGGCAGCATGTTTCCAAGGTACCTGTGCCAAAGGCTCCGTGACTCAGGGTAGCGTGAAGCTAGGAAACAGAACTTCAGCTTCAATTGTTAGTATGGCACTGAATGCATATAAACAGGCTCTAATGCAATTAACTTATTAAAACCGCATATAATTTAGTACAGAAGTCAATTAAGGCTTTATATTATGAGCATTATGATTTTCCCATAGTAGTGAGCCTGCTGATGCTAGTATTTTGGATTGGCACTCCTGTAGTCACATTTTTCCTGAGCTGTTTTCTTGATTTCTGTTCTTTTTAATCCTATTTTGTAAGAGCAAACAATAAATACAGCCCAGGAAGGAGAAAGTGCTATTAAAGCAGAAGGCAGGCACTGGTATTTAAGTGTGAATTTAGCTTTAGTGTGAGAAGAATTATCAGCCTGGAACAAGTGTAGAAAAGAGTTTCTAAGATGACCAGGATAGATAAGAACTGAGTTTATTTACCCTAGAAAAACACACAGGAAGGGGAGAAGTGGGAACACCGGCAAAAGGAAACACCAAATGGGGGAACTACAAGACTAAAATGACCTAAAACTTTGTTACTAGCAATAGAGGAATTCACATTCTTTCCCAACACCAAATGGTAAACTGATGGCAATTGGACAATTCTCCCCCCCTCAACTCCAAGTTCATTTTCCGATTAACGTCTCCATAGTCACACGAACACTAGTAACAACACAAGAGATGACAGATCTTCCACCTTCATGCATTGTGCTTTTGGGGGTGAGGGGGAGGAACCAAAACCCAAAAACCCAAACACAAAAACCAAACAGACTCATTATAAATGTATTATCCAGTATGTTCTTTTCAGTCCTGAGAAACAAGAAAAAGGAGGAGAACATGTCCTACTGCTCTTTTGTTCTCACTTATTCTAAACAGTAGAGGTTTAATGAAACAATAATGTTCAGGCAGATTATTAGAAGCATCTCAGAGGCTGAGCCTCTGAACATGGCCAGGCTCATGAACAGCAAACTCTCCTAACAGCAGCTGCCACGGCCTCAATATTGCACCACAAAAACTTTTTGGATAAATTGAAGTATATGAGGCTTCACATACAGGACTAAGTATAATTTACATTTGGCACCACTTGAAAATGTAACTAGTTTTATCAGAGAGATACTGTAATTTCATTACGTACCATTCTTCTACAAACATGGAATTGACATGTACATGCCAAATCCAGTGTCAAACAACAGAGGGTGAGCCCATAATATTTCTGCAAGCCCAGAGGTAACTAGGTTCAAAAGCTACTACAAATCCAAACCAAAACCACTTTTGCTGGACAAAATGTTTGCCTTTTAAAAAACAAACTTCTATGTAAGGGCATCAAGATAATGTTACTCAGGAAAGTAAGCTCTCATCTATTCACCAGTCCTCCATTCCTTTGCAATTGCTTCCTAAATATACAACTGAAACCCCGTGGCAAAAGGGCCCAACTATAATATTGGTTTTATTTCATTAATTCAATTTCTACTCAATGGGCACTGTAGCTAGACAAACTAGAACACATCAGAGCAGTGATCCACGTATAAAAAAAATGCTTTTACTTCTTTACTATTCATTAAATGTTACAGCAGAGTCAGATTAAATCTTCAACAACAGAACTTTAACCCAGACAGAAGCGCAATCCAGCACTGCCAGGAACAGCCACATCAGATTTTTCAGGTGTTATTAAAAATCATGGCATTTCCAACCACATGGATAGAAAGAAAAACTCATAAATACAAGTCAGGTTAACTTCTATTTTTCCCATCTTTAAACAGAATTGCTTTGAAAAGTGCAAACCAAAACTTCTGTATGAATCCTGAAGCCCACTGAAACAATAGTCTTTAATTTTTACATTAACTTAAAAATAATATCCCTAAGGATTTGACAACTAACAGTTCAATACTTTTAGGAAAAATACAGAACTACTGAACTTGATAGGGATGTCCATCTACCAGCAGGCTCAGAATGATTTAATATATGCCTGGCATCTAGGAGCTACTATAAAACAAACACCATGTGGGTTTGAAGACATGCTGCTTATGCTATAGTAGAGGACTCAGCTTTCCAGGAAATTTTATATGCTGGAAGCCTAAATGCTGATCCTTCAGCATTTATTTCAGTTTGCATTTTCCTGTAATATATGCAGTGAATAACAAAATACAAATTAAAAGTGAGTGATCAGATATAAACATTTTAAATAAACAAAGTAGTCTTTTCAACTCCACAACAGTCTCATGCTACCATAATGCATACAAGTAAAATCAAGTGGTATTTGTGGAGAGGAGCAACCTCTTATTAGACCAGCTAATAAACAACTGCAGAGACATGAGCTTCTCAATACAGAAACACCAGAGGTTTTGAAATCTTCAAGGGGTACATAAACCACCTACTTATCAGTTAGTTTAAAAAACTGCCTCAAATATATACTTATATTTATACAAATATATATTTACCATCATATCAACTGTATGATTTGAAAATCTTGGTTTCCTATTTGAGGAGAAAAAAAAAAGTGTAGAACTAAAGATATCCAAAATGTAGTAAGAAAATTATAAAAGAATGTCACAGTTCTCTAAGCAGTACCTGGAAACTGTTCAGGGGGAAAAAGTAGCCCTCAGCTGCAAATGGAATTTTTTACCAATATTGCAGAAATCTGGAATTTCCAACATATTAGTGTATATGCACAAGATTTTTGTTCTAGCCATTCAAGTTTCAACTAGGCAGCCTGGATACATTTTTATACTGTACAATCTGCATTGTGTACAATCAAGGGTGTAAAACAGCTCATATAAACCCAAAGTCTAGCTCTCTACAAAGTTATTTCCATTAAACGCATTTAATTCCTCTAAGTTTCAGAATTTCTTTTAAGTTTTCACCCATTCACATACAGTGCCTATGGAAATATCTTAAAACCATTATGTACCTAAATTTTCTTCTCCAAATCCTATAGTGTACCTGTAATATTTTGTTATTTTCTGAATCCAGAAAACTGCCTAACACTGAGAAGACAATTTTCTACTAATCAACCTATGCCGATCAAAAAATCTGCTTTTTTTTTTTTCAGTCAGAACACAAACATGTGGAGTCTTGGAAACATTACAAAGATATTTCTTACATCCCACATAACCATTCCTTCCTTTCTAATTTGGCACCCCTGCCCGGTTTCATCCTTGCTCTGGATTCCCATGTCTCAAAGCCAAATACAAAAATACTACAGAGGCAAATCCTCCCAATATCCTCCAGTAATCCTCAGAGTTACTTTAAGCAACAGACCAGTCTGAAAATACCAGAATTCCCTGGGAAGCCAGAGATTACACGCTGTTGTCCTGCATTTATATTTCTGCTGATATTTCTTGCTCAGAAACAAAATGCTTTCCTGGAAAAGCTTTTGTAGTGAACATCCAGATGTTTAACCTTCCTAAAAATAACCAAGTTCACCCTTGGAACACTCTTTTAATCCCAGAGCAGCCTACAGGCAAAAGCGCTTGCATCAGAACTGGATGAAGATAAACTCAACGCCAATAAAGTGAAACTCTGAAAAACATAGTAGCAAGATGACAAAACTGACTCAAACATATCAGCATTTTGTGTTGATTGTTAGTTTAAGTATTATACATAAGCCACCTACTAAATTTAGACATAATTCACGTTCAGTTTGTCACTTTGCTTTGATTCCTGTAACTAAAAACTATATTTGAGTCCGTAATAATATTAAAATGCTATTTCATTCACTTTCACAGAATTATTCAGAATTGAATGTACAGTGATGAACAAAGTAAACCCAGTAACTTAAAAATTTCATTTTATGATCCATAATATTTTATTTGGAAACTATTTTATAAGAAATAAAGCACTGTGGGGCTGTAGCTACCATAAACTTTAATCTGTTTTTAAAACACTATTTCATTACTGCTTGGTCTTTGGGTCACTTTTTAAGTTACGGTCTTATGCACGAGCAACTGCATCTGTATTTTTGAAATACAAAAAGAGAAAATTATCTTCATCAATGTGCAGGTGATTAACTTTCATCAGCCATGCATGAAGTTGCAAATCAAATACTACAATCAGAGACAGAAAAGTAAATTAAATTAAATACATTTCATTCATAGACATCATTTCCAAAAGCTTTCAGACACAAAGACACAGAATGCAGAAGAAGAAATGTGCTGCTGCTTCTGGATATTCAAAAAGTAATTTTAATATTTGAAGTTTGTAAGTAACAGCTAGTAGGAACAAACTCATGCTCTGTGTGTTAAATTATTAAGAAAAAGAAAAATCATCTCATTCATCCCAAAAATTCATCCTCAAAAATTCAGCCCAAGCTAGGGGGAAAAAAAAAAAAGCAAACCACAACACTCTGGAAAGTGTTATTTCAGTCCATGCACAAGTACCAATACCTACTGTGCAGCCATTTACCTGCCACTTTTGCATAGCTACTGCTGTGTCAAAGTATCAAAAGCCTCTGGTTGAGAAAGGAGCTTTGGAATTTATCTCAATTAAATATTATTCTTCCCCAGATTACAAGAGTGAAGATCCAAGTGACTGCGTGTGATTTACAGCAGAGATCTTGGATCATCCCAACCCGATCTTAGCAAAGCCAGGATGAAGCAGTTTAAAATCAAAGCAGGAGAAGTTTAAGACATTTTTCCTGCCTGTTTTGTTGCCTATAATTTAATTTTAAGAGAGTTTTAAATAAAGGTATTTGAAATACAAGAAAAAATTAAAAAATTATGTAAAAGTAACAAATCTGGGCAACATGTTAATGTGAGAAAGTGACAAAAAAGTGACAGACATGAAAAACTGAAGGGAAGTTTTCTTAATTTAGGACTTAACACTGATTTGTTCAAATGTTTTCCTCTAATCTCTCCAGACATTACTGTAACAGTACAACTCTTGCAAAGCACATTTTCAACCCCAAACCAGCTGTAAAAATACTAACCATACACAGACCAGGCCTGATGGCAAGGGCTCACGTTTCTTTGTGACACTGGAGGGGATGCTGACGAGACTGCATTAGTGCGGGTGGGAACAAAGTTTTCAGACAGCAATTAGGACTCGCTGACACCTCAGCAGATGAACAGGAACACTCGCCTTTTTTTTCAGCAGTTGTTCTCTACAAATTTGTTCGAGATGTCGCGTCAAATGCTGCTGCAGCAAATGGATTCCGAGGTTATTTGAGTTCTCCTGCAAGCGCATCTGAAGCACTTCATTGACAAGACCCGGCTCCCCCACAGTCAGTGGAGACAGGCCACGCTTCTGCCAAGGCTTTGCAAAACCCCGTGTTCTTGCCAGTTCGTGTCCTAAATTTGGAGTTTAAAATCAAGATGATGCAAATAATCACCCCATAATTTCAAAAGTAAAGAATTTCTATGAGTGAGAATTCAATAATCTACATATACAGGGATTGACACTGGCATGATTTTGGAGAACTACATATAAAACACGTATACAATCCAAAATAGTTTTCACTCAATTTAGCTCATGCTGAAGCCAGTCTTCATTCTTTTCTCTTGCGACAGCTCTCATTTATTATGTTCACCTAAGCAACCCTGTGGGAAACCACAGACATTACCAAATATTAGGAACTCTGTGGAAGGCAATGCTGGATTTGTTCAGGAATGTGATGACAAAGAGTTTGCTCTAGCCTTCTTTCATGTTTTAGAAAGCCAATTTGCTTTTCAATTCCTTTTAGAGGGAGAATGACATAGATTCCAGAGATGTAATCATCTATATGAAATCTTGTTTCACAAAACAAAAAGTGCGAGTCACAATGTCTGCTCTCCTGGGAATGAAGGAGGATAAATATCTAATCACATAGGTCCTTGGCAAAGGAAAACAAGTATCTTTTATTAAGAAGAAGAAAGACTAGAGAAGCACTTTCTCTTTTAGCATCAGGCATCTTATTTTCTCCTGCAGTAGGTGTGCAATGGGCAGCACTACCCAGTCACAGACATAGTGCAGAATGAACTACCATAATGGAGACATCTTTCATGCCAACGTCATCAGTGATGTTGATGATTTTTGTCTCTTTATATTAAACAAGAATTACTAATAACTTTTTCTGAAGAGAGGAATAAGTATACAAATTATCCACCACAATTCAGACAAGACTGAACTGCATTCATATTACTTATAACAGGAGGAAAAGAAAAGAGGTAGAAGTAGCACATCTGCCTTGTGATATGCCATCACAATGTACCACAGAATTATCACTAGTTTTGCAATCTCCAGGATTAGATGCAAACCACAAAGACACTACCATCAGTTTTCTTCAGTGTTGATATTTCCCAGATGTTTAACACATACCTCAGTGAGGCTCTTAATTTCCCTTTGAACTCAAACTAGAACTAAAACAGTTTTCTGGATTCATTGCCTACTTCCTAGACTCTCCAATGGCTTCCCATTCATTTCATAATTACAAAAATGGTTCCTTTTGCTTTCTGAGACCTTCATGAGAAATGCTGCTAAGCATGAAACTGCCAGTCACCAGTCACTCAGGGAACCCACAACCTCCCCAGTTTCAGACCCTCTGTACTAAACAGAAGGGTCTCTGAATGTGCCTCTCGCTGCTGGAACACAAACCTAGTTCGGGGCACAGTGTTTCTCAAAACACATCCCTCCATGTGCACCAGCCAAAACAAGGCTCTTTGAAATACGTGGCTCTTCCCTTCTACCTTCAGTAGATAAGATATTGTGCATCAGAAAGGCATATATTTTCATTTGTAAACTGTGAGCTCCCTTAGCAATAACTGTGCTATAAATTTTTAAGACAGATAAATAATGAGCATAAGTAGGCTGTATTTTTTCTCTGTGCAATTCTAACAGTCTCTTAATTAGCAGCATGAATTACTTGCCATGGTGATAGAGAAATAATCAAAGCACAGAATAATGACTTCCCTGGAAGTTCAAACAGAAGACATTGGCTAACGATACACCACCTGAGACATTATTAGCAAAAGACAGAAATACAAGCATCTCTCCCATGTGCAGGCACAGAGTACTGCACAAGTGAAAAATTCCTTTATGAAACACAATACAGCCATATGAATGCCATCATCCTCCTCATGAATGCAAGCAACTGAGCCTAGAAATGCCCTAGCACATCTGTGACAGTCGCATCGCTTCGTGTTCAGACAATTGTCTCAGGCAAGCTATAGGAAAACAGCAGCGTCTGTAGCGTTTGATTACAGACTTCTGATGCCACGGCAGAAGCCATTCAAGAGAGATTATTTTCTTTCAAGAAGTTAAACAATTATGAATTCCCAAAACAGCAAAAAAACCCTCAGTCTCCAAGTAAATGCCCCAAAGTATAGAAGCTCATCCTAAAGTTTGTGTATCCGGGTTATTTAGTTTATTTTAAACTTTAATTTAGTGCTTCCTGAGTCAATCTGTCCTTCTCCAGAACAGTTTGGTGTAATTAAGTGCATTACAGAAAACAACTTTCTGGCATCTTAAAACAGAGGATGTTCTAGAATGCAGAAATATTTCTCTTTATAATTAGCATATAAACCAAACAATCTGAAGTGTCAGAATAAACAAATAAGCCAGAAAAAGCATCACAGAATTGCCCAGAGCTAACTGTCCATACAGACAAGTTTAATGACTAGTTACATGGAATTTCTTTTTAAGGAGAGTCCTTTAATAGTTAATGCAGAGGGGTTTTTTTGCTAATACTAATGACCTGTAACACTGCTTGTATTTTCCAAGTGACAAGCACTTAACAGTAATGAGTCCAAGAAGTGATACAACAGATATATTTTCATCAACTCCAGCACACGAAATGCAAAGCTGCTGCTTAGACAAACTGCTCGACTAATGGCTACACCCCAGGCTGAAGAGAAGCCCCAGTTCAGGAGCACATACCAGCTCTTAACAACCATTTCAGCTACAAAGATGGAACATGTCTTAGTGTGAACATTACACTTAGTACAGAACACAATAGCTTGTTAAGAAGCAAAGCAGGTAACTGATTACCTTGCCATTAAACTCCGCTCAGATCACAGACTTTCACTTCTCTCTCACTGTCATGAAAACACCACAAATCTTAAATCCAACCAATACACAAAGGCTTTCTCAGCCTCTCTCTTCACATTTTCTGCTTAAGAGAGTTTTTTGTAACATTCCAGCAGGGAAAGCATAGCTTGGCCAGGCAACAAGGAGGTTCTCTAGCTGATCTAAACCAGAGCAACACCTCAAGAGGAATCGGGAAACACCCCACTAATCACCCGGCAGCAGAAACACAACACATTTCTTGAACCTTGCCCAGAACACCTTCCACTCACGGGATCTTTCCTCTTGGGGAGGGAGGAACCCAATGGAGGTTAGTCATTTCCCTAACTGCAAAATCAAAAGCAAGGTCTGGAACATCTCTGGTCCATTTATACCATCATGAAATTATTTGGAAAAACAAACAAACAAAAAACTTCTGTGATGAAAACTGCAAATGGTATTAAAGTTGTACAGGATTTTTGTTACCATTTGGCCTTATGTTCCCCACTTGCCTTGTATCTGAAACAGGGCGGGTATCTTTAGTAACATGAGACTAAAAGAAAAAAAAAAAATAAAAAAGGGGGAAAAACAAGCTTAGTTACAAATGGCTAAGAATTTCCCTGAGCCCCCCCATCATGAAGAAAACACGATGCTTAGCACTGAGCAGTTAGCACTGATTCCTAAAAAAAAAATCTCTTCATATATAATATAGTCAAGACACTTTTAGTTACAAAACATCTACTACACAAAACAACCTTTGTTACCAAAATAAAAGCACTATGAATTTCTATTAGTTGCATATTTTCCAGAGTCACAGGCCCCAGGTGTCCACAACCTGAAGAAAATCTACTCATTTGATTTCACAGCGTTGAAAAGCTTGCATTGAAAAAATAGGGGACATCACCTCCCACACTTTCTAAGAATTATGAATTCACAACATTCCTACAACTATTTTTAAATTATTTCCTCTGTTCCTCTCTCTTGCACAAATTGCCAGAAAAAGGATTAATAAACCAGAGAAACGGAGGATAAGCTGGATCTCTTCAGCTGATTGGGGGCATTAATCAGTGTCCTGAGGGGTCAGGAGATTCTGTTATCTCACTTCAACAAACAGGTCTAAATTTTGAAACACTATGGCACTGCAGATTTTCCAAATTAGTCATGCAGATCCTATTAATAAATTGCCATGGAGTCCTGGAACTCTGTTCATCCAAAGCTATCCATTTCCTATGTAGTACCAAGATACAGGATATTCAACAGCAAGTTTCCTAATAGCACAGAAAGCTTCCAATATTTAAACTACAAACACTAAATTCAAGGCTAATATTAGTAACAAGGGATAACAATTTTTCACACTTTAACATGATGAACGGAAATTATATTAGTGTTTTCCAGAACTGAAGCAGTAAATTAGTTGAACAAGGTTCCAGACAATTGAGTTTGTGACATAAGAAAACAGCCTGTCTTCTAGAAATGCAGTTCAGCCTCGTCCCAGACACTGTCAGTCACCCAAGCCCAGTAATGGCATTCTTCTGAAAAACATTGTTGAAGATAAATACTCTATATGACTAACAGCTCGGCTTCACCTTTCTCCTCTTACAGTGATATTACCCCCGTATCCAACAGCCTCTGAAGATCCAGGGCTAAGTTCATCTAACGTGCAACCGAGCCAGCACACATCGTCCTGCCCATATTTATCAACATTTAATCATATGGGGAAGGAATATTATGGTTGTCACGGTGCCAGCAAGCAGCTAAAAATGGGCAAAGACAAAAGAAAACAGATTAATTATGTGGCAGAAAAAAAGGGCTCTCAAGATGTGGATAGGAATCTCTGTACATCTGTTAACCTGCAATATTGTGCCACGGGCAGAGCCCCACACCATGCTCCTGGGCTGAGATTGTCCTTCAGACCCTTCGGGCAAGGGCAAATGTCTCGTGGCCACGGTGGCCAGTCGCCTGCCAAGGTGTCTGAATGTTGTGACCTGAAGTGACTGCTCAGTTTGCTACTCCAAGAGCTAAGCAGGCAGCCCTTGCCTGAAAAGCACAAATAATCCAGCACCAGAGCCAGGACAAGCTGTCTTGCCTCTGAGGACCTAATAACTGACTTCACCTTGTAAATCTTGCTGTAAAGCACCATAAGACAAATCTGTAATCATTTTTGGCAGCTTCACCTGGACAGGAAACAGCATGAGCAAAAAGAATGCCTAAATATGAAAGGCAATGAATCTTAACAAATCTGCAATCTGACTTCTTATGGGATGCAGAGTCAAGGAACTGACTATAAGAAATAGTTCATGCCAGAGTAAGAGAACTATCTCCATCTGAAGCAGCACAGAAGAACACACAGAAAAAGTACAGCAGGTTTCCTAACAAGCATACAAAGGAATACTCAATGACAGATTTGATCTCATCCAGGAGCCAAGACAAGGAGATGAAGCTGGTCCTCTTCTGTGTCCAGCTTCAGTGAAGACACACACGTTATGCTGGAGAGTCCATCCTGAGTGGCCTAACTCATTCTCAAAGTATTACCTAAAAATATTCTGTGCATTTACCTGTTTAACTTATTTTCTTCACAACCAGCTCCATCCTTTATCACCCGGTGCTTGCTCTATCCCTGCTCCTTGTCTTGCATGGGCATCCCAAGGCTGTAATTAAAGCTTCACTCCAGCACAGCACCCAGATCACTATAAAGTTTGTACCCAGTTTTGGACTTTGTCACCACATACAGAGCCAGCAGTGCAGATACTGTGCTGCTCTTCTTCTAACTATCTGCAGTGTAATGCTCACTGAGGCCAAGGCCTAATAAAATAGGTGTTAACTCACGTTCATGAGGGTTTCTTTCTGGTGGTGCTAGAGCTGATCAAGCAGAGCAGAGTTCTGACAGCAGAATATGCTGCAAATCCCACCTCTTTGGTAAGTCACTGCCTCCTCGTAAAGGAAAAGCAACAGCAATTCAAAGACCAAGTACTTAATTTACAAACATGCATAATATCTTGATTCAAATACTTTTTTTTTTTAAGATATCAAAATATAGTAGGCTCTCTAATCAGAAAAAAAACGTTGCTTGGTTTTATCACTAAAGTCAGAAAAAAGCATATTATCTCATGTAAATTGCATCTACTGTTGACTTAAAAAACCAAAACAAAACCACACCTCACGCCTTCGACACTTAGGCCAGTATTTTATTGATTGTGTGCTTGGAAATCCAAACTCTTTTTAGCAATGTATTCAAAAGTCAGATCAAAAACTAAAACTAACGGCTAATAGTTTAATCAAAGCATTTAACAACGAGGCCTTACAATCAACAAGCCAAAACCAAAGTCAAATTGATCAATATGACCTTGTCGTACAGCAAGAGCAGCTCTGAGTGCTACTGATGAGCTGACTTATCCACAGGATGATGATATGTACTTTATCATAACATGCCTGAGTAGAATTGAACACTATTTTCATAAAAATTCCGTAAAGAATGAGTTAATACCATCAGCACCAAACTATGAATCTTCAGTGATGATGCTGATGATTCCTATACAAGTCAAAGCTGAAGGGCAGCCACTCTGTCTGGCCAAAGGTAAGCATCTTCCATTGTGCCGGGTCTGCACCAAGACAAAATAATGTTGTCAGATGGTGGTGGGGAGATCCTGAAGAGAACAAAGTGAAGAGAGGGGATGCAGCTGGCATGAAAATACACAATACAGCCCATTTTTTTGGCTGCCCTGGTTTTCTTACCTCTGATTAAGAGAGAGGCAAACTCAAAAAAGGTCTCGACAGTAATAAATGTGGCCACTGAACAGATAAACACCACGCAGACCTGTGTGCAAGAGAAGCAGAGTATATTCATATGCTTCAGTGTCAGGCTTAAGGCAGTAGTTTCAGTTCCATAGGTGCAAAAAGCAAGCAGAAGAACAGATGGAGGCTATTTTCAACATATTCTAGCCCAAATATCTAAAAAGCTTTGTTTGTGACAACAACAAAAAGTAGGCACATTCTTTAGAGAGGGTGCTTTGGGATTCTTATGAAACTTCTTCCAGTAAAGCACCCTGCAGAGAAGTATTTCTGGTTTATGGCAGACTTTTTTCATCTTTTGATTTAGCTTCAAGGTAGCTCTTTTTTATGTTCTATCTTTAAAGACAAAAAAAAAAAGAAAGATAACTAGTGGAAAACTAACATTGGGGTTCTTGTAAGGCACTTGAGTATGATAAAGAGGTTCTTTCTGTTCTGTACCATCTGTAACTGCTTACAGCTGCATCTGCTTTAGAAGTAGACAAGTTAGCATAAAATTAAAAAAAAATCCATCTCTGCACTATTTACGTTTAAAGTTTCCTTTTTCAAGGGGAAAAAAAAGCTCTTTAAACTATTTTCAACACAAAGTTTAATTAGATTCTACTCTTCATCTTCAAGACCCTACAGAGATCACAATATTCCCCATGAGAGCTTCTAGCCCTTTGTGATAACTTCCCAGAGCAGCCATTCAAGTGAAGGTACAGGACCAGCCACTTTGAGAAGGGTTCACAGAGAGGATAATCTTTCCTCCAGCAAACAGACCGTCCATCTAAAAAGGACCAGAATGACCTTGCACTATCAAACTTAGAAAGCAAGACACATATGTACCTCACCTCACCATATAGGCTACAGAAATCCATATAACCCAGCTCTGTTTGCCTCCTGCTATCCCACCAACCTCACCTTTAGCTAACAGCCACCTGGAAAGTGAACTTCCCAATGACTAAGTAAGTCCAAGTCATAGTGCACCTATTTTATCTTGCCAAATGGGTCTGACACAGATGATTCTAAGATGAATCACAAATAAGTCCTTGACAGTGGTAAATTTATACTAGTAAAAACAGTCCTTTGTATAATAACATACCATTGAGCCTTGGTCTCATACGCCCAACATATCTATACCAACAGCTGGTTGATCCTAATTACAATGATTATTCAGAATTCATTGTTGCATTTCTACCCACTACAAAAGTTTCCATATAAATTTAAATCACGTTTTAAATCAGACCTAGCTGTCCGACAGGAGGAGGGATGGCAGACTGCTACGTGCCACAGACACCAGAACTACCAGTGCAGCAGAGCCAGCTGTAACTCAGCTGCTGTGCTCAGCTCTGTCCTGCTAATGACACTGCCCCAGAGCTTAAATGCTCAACCTTGCCCAAGCTATGCTATCTCCAGTGCACTACACTGAATTTATTAATCCAAGTGACTACTGAAATTAAAATAAACCCGGAGGACGTACACTTGTTACTAGCTTAGCCTCTGTGGAGAAAACCCCTGCAAAACCACCTGTGCCCCAGTGCTGCAGGCAGACACACCACATGCATGTGCTGAGACCACCTGAAGCTTGGCTGCTCCACAAACCAAGCCCTATGGTGCTTCTGCTGGTCCAGTGTGAAGCTGCTATTTGCCATACTACCAACAGGAGAAAATGGTGTAAGAAAGAGTTCGCCAACTTTTGCAATTCAGGGGAAGACTCTCAAGTCTCAATATTTCTGTTGATCTCTGTTAATTTCTGACAAACTTTTAAAGTTAATCTGAAATTACGTATCATTGTAAATTTACTAGAAGTTATCTTCTGGATAGTTATCAGATGAACAAAAGGACTTTTCAAAGATACCCCTGTCTAAAACCAGCAGGGTCCATAGGAATAGAGAAGTAAATTTGGGCTTTAAAGACAGAAAATGGCAAGCAGAAAAGCACTGACCAGGTAGAACTAATCGATAACACCCGAGGAAGGACTGGAAGGTGCTTGACTTTAAAATCCAATAGTTTGCACTGCACAGCACCTTTTTTTTTTCTTTTCTTTTAGCAGCTGGACTGAATGTGGATTCCAGCCTATTCCCCAGGTAAGCTTGCCAACTCGTGCCTAAAGTTAAGAGACTGTGTGTGTAGACAGAGGGTGGGACCCCCTGGGTCTTCTCCTGCTTCCCCCACACTATCTCTGTCATGGAGACGCCTGCAGAAATGTGGCTAAGGCATAAAAATGGAAAAAATGGAAGAGAATCATTTCACAATCTTCAGCTACACACCTGTGCTGCACGGGAAAAGACTTTCTTGGGTTAAGAATGCATGAACTAGCTACAGGAAATAAAGGACGAGTATCCAAACCCAAAAACACAGAAGAAAATACTGTTTTCCAAAGGAAGAAGAAGAGAAATGAGTCAAACACTATCGTTTTCCTTTCAGATTCCACTGGTGAGGGAAAATGCTAGTATATATAAACTGTAAGGTGTTGTTATATCTCTCTAACTCCAGTAATAAGAGAGGCACCTGAAGCACAAGACTGTGCAATAGAGAATAATTTTCTTTGTGCGCTCTTCTCTACTTTAGGACGCCGACTGTGATGATTTTAAAGAACTCCTGTCCTGACAGCCTGAAAGAAAAAGTCACTCCATCCTTACACCCTGTCCCCACTCAAGCGAAGTATAAGGATTGTCTCATTTAATATATTTATTATTTTGAATATTTGTTGTAGTAGAACATTAAAAATGTTCTGGTTTAATTGCTTAGTTATCAGTTACTGTGACATAGAGATATGGAGACTATCCAAGTGAAACTGGGACCTGAGGCTTAGACCCAGCCCTAGAAAGAAATACTCAACAGAATCTAATAATGAAGATGACAGCACAACAGCTACACAATTAATCTGTTTCGGGATAATGTCATCATGGTGGTTCTAGTGGAGAAAGACACACTTAATGCATTATGAGAGCTGAGTTTCTGGAGGGGTGGTCCATGAGAGGAGAACCTGGTCTGGCAGTGTCAGAGTAGTGTCTGGCATATATCAGAGTATTTCAAGCACATACACCGCTTGAAAAAGATGTAGGAGAAAAGATCATCAACATTATCATCCTTGGAAGAATTAAAGAGGGAGAAAGGGAACGGGAAAGTGTTGCAATGACACATATGCTCCACTAATCTTATTAAATCATCACCTTTCAAAGTCAGTTTGATTGCCTGGCTCCAGTTCAGCTAGCCCACTCCTTGTGTTTCGCTCCACTTCACTCAGCCCACATAATTGGCTAAATCATTTCATATTTTAATCTTGATCAGTTATACTAAAGCAATGCAGCACCAAAAAGAAAATGTGCACAATGATTTTTTTTTCAACCAATTTCAGCCTTGGTTCTTCCTGGAAACTTAACTCAGATGTCACCAGCATTAAGTTAGGCTGTATGACTGAATGGCTTGTGTCAATTATTTGCTTTTAGAGTATATTATAATGCTTAGAATCATCATAAAATGTCAAAGGGCAATAAAGATGGTGGCACTTAGACCAGAGATGTTGATACATCACATTGCCGAAATAATGAAATAAAATAGCTGAGATACTAAAAAAAGACCAGAATCCATTTTGTTCTTCTTCCAAATTTTTGGAAATCAAAATCACTGTATTTTAAAAAGCGTGACATGTATTTCAAAGTACTTCTTGTAGGAAGGTTTCATAAGTACACATTTTTTGGCATTGTGTTTCAGTGACAAACAATTAATGACAGAGATTTCAGCATCCAAGTCTATTATTTAAAACTGTGGCATTCACCAAAATATATCTGATCTCAAGAGATCTTAATATCCTGAATTAATGTGGCCTGTCTGATGGTCCTCACATAATTCCTCCAATTTCAACAGCATCAGGTTGCTTAACTCATACCAAGCCCAAAACGTACAAAATAAGCAACTATTTTATTGAATCACATCCATCAATAAAGAGATGCTCTCAGGTTCACCAAACCTGACACAGAACACAAGAAAAGGTAGCGATACCAGTAGATCCACGTACCTAACAGCTCAATTATCTAGGACATAGAAAGTAACATTCAGGTTTTCCTCTGTTTGTGGGAATTCAAGTTTTCATCTCCAGGAAAGCAGCCTGAACTATGCCCCACAGACTACTGGCCTTTCAGTCTTCCACCAACGTTTTTACCAAGGCAGGAAGGGGAAGCCAGGTCGCTGCCAATCCCAAATGAGTATTTTGATCACTAACGCCGCACGGCAGGCCTGCTTCTGAGCCCAGCAAGTACTTACAGAACTCCACATGAAGACATTCAGATTTTTAAAAGACACATAAAGCTCAACCTCTGAATAACACATAGTTTGGTGATGAGATGGCTCCCCTGGAAGGTGAGAGATGCAAGGTCAGAAACCCTGAGGGATGGAACTGATCTCCTACATCCTGGACAAGTTCTATACTCGCTGGGTAAAAAGCAAGGAACCACTGACTTCCACTGCCACCATATCCTGAAAAAGCTAAAGGCAGAACCAACAGAAAATTTAATTAAATTAGGTACAGCACTCCAGCACCAAGAAAACACTGATTTATATTCTTCGTTTTTAAATTTTTCTTAAAGAATTTGTAATATATTAGTAAATACAGCCTTCACATTGAAGTAGGAAAAATTTAATCCCTTTGCTAATCAGAGTCATTGCGTGTATCTACATTGTGAACTTCAACTAATTCCATGCTCTTTGCCTTTTTTGTCTTTCAAGCCAGTGCTGCAGAGTCCCTGCCTACATGACACACAGTCTGAGATAGCAAAAGCTAGAGGGAGGGTGACAAACAAGTGAAGCGAGACCAGCAGTGAAAGACAAACATATTAAATATAAACCTGATATCCTCAAATTGACTGAGATTTAAGTAACTTTTTCTGATGCCAGATACTCACACACATTCATACAATGACATCCTTGTCCTCAGGAGGCTTCTAACAATCGTTAAAATGGAATGTAGCTGGTAATTTCAGTTCCTGAAAAAATGTGAGATTAAAGGCCAAACTCCATGTTTGTATGCAAAGCTTTCACAAAAGATTTTAAACAGTACAACAGGATTCCATCTATACACTTTGCAATCTGTTGTCTAAAAAGTGCAATACTTTGAAAATTCAGGTGAATGATTTGTTTTGATTCTGTTGTAAACTGCCTTCCACCCTCAAAACACCTTAATTAGTCTGATAAAGTCTCTCAGCCTAAACTAAGCAAAGCAAGTAAAAATCTTGAATGCAAACACTTATTTTACTAGTACTTGACAAGTTCTGTCAACAAGTTATAGCTCCTCTTACTCCCTGCCCTCCCACATATACATCTAATCCAGCCACTTAAAAGCACCACCTCAGCCTTTTGGAAGAGACTATTTTGACTCATGGCAGCAGCATGCTAAATGCTTAAAGGCAATGAAAGAAAATTCTCAGACCTTTGAATCTAGAAAGACTTTGAACACCAACCAATTTGAATTCTCCCAGAAGCAAAGGCACCATTGTACATTTACACTTATTCCAGAAGCCAGTAGCTTCATTGATTACTCTTACACATCATTAGACTTAATTTCCACACCCTTTGCATTACACAGAAGTTTCTAAATATACCACCATTTCACTCATCAAACATTTGATGGCTAATACAAGAATCATTCCACTGATTAAACCATTTAAGAGGGAGTTCAGTCTTTTTAAGATTAGTGACTCAATACAGCAGCTCCTTTTTTTTGTTCTTACCCTCCCAGCCCGTCTCCTAATCATCACCCTGACAGGACATGCACATGTTGCAATCCATAGCACTCTTATACAACACTCTGGGAAAGGAAAAATTAAAAATATCTTTGATTTTGGTGTAGAAATCTCCTTCTTTCTCTCTTCACACATGAAGGAAACTGTAAAAATCTTTTGTGCATTCAAAGGGGAAAAAAAGAACAAAGCAATCTCTATTGCCAGACTGGGCAGCAGTAAGAAGGGAGGGGGTGTTACATCAGGCCTTGAAAAACACTAAACACCTACTAACTGAAGATAAACAAGATATACATGCTGCTGTGTCCTCTAAATAGCATCCAGCACAAAAGTCTCACCACAAGGTGCTAGAAATTAAGGAAAGACCAAGTATTTCATGAAGTCATGATCTAGGTCCTGTTGCTTCCATATTCATCTGCTGTAATACTTCCAACAGCTTGAAGATAAAATCCTTGGCAGTTACTAACCTCTTACACACACACACACACACACACACTGGTGACAGGCAAACAGCTCTTCCCATATTTATTCCCCCCTCTGTAGCAGGAGCTTTGGTCACTTTTGTCACTACCTGGTCCCGTTTCCTTGCTGGAGTATAGGCAGGAAGCAAAGGGAAAGAAGGGTATTCCACAACCTCTTTCCTCTCCCAATCCATTCCACTTGAAGAAAATTAATTTCAGCTCTCATTTAATCTAGAAAATCATGAGCAACCTTGCAATGCATCAATCACATTCCTCTGTTTCTTGCAGATTTGAGTAACAGCAGTATAATACACAGCTCTCATAACATCCTTCTATTATTGCAGGTACCTGACAAAGACATTTTCTCTGCTAACTACTGACAAGCATTTTATTTAAGCAAAAAAGTGTGTATCCTTTGAAAGAGTATTTCCATCTGGCACTTATCCCACATTTCACATTAAAATTAGTTTTTCCAGAATGACAGCATTCAGTTTCACCAGCAAAATTCTCAGAAGATCCTCCTTTCAGGGATAATATACATATCAGAAATAGTGGGTCAGCAAGACTATTTAAGACATTAAAAAAGAACTAAATAAAAGTACAGATGGTTATAGAGGTGGGCATTACTGAAGGCAAAAAGGAGAAGAGGTTGTTGCAAGAAATAATTCACAAGAATAGTGACAAAAGACAACCCATGTATTTAAAATTATGAAAGCAATGGGGGAAAGCAAAAGTACTGCCTTATAGTAAAAGTAATTGCAATCAATTTCACTTGGTAACTAAAAGAAAAACATAAACTCACCTTAAAATGTCAGATTTACATTTTTTCAAAGCAATAAATATAGCAAAATTATAATTAGTTCTTATCTCTTCAAAGTAGTATCACTAATAGAGACATCAAGCACTGAAAAAAGCCCTATTTTCGTGTTTGGCAGTAACCATAACTTGCAAGTACATTTTTTCAAGGAATTTCTAACACATCTAAGACAATTAAGAAAAAAAAAATCAAGCCCAAATAAACCTTTAAGGTATCTTATCAAGCTACAGTGATTCTACAATGTTTGTTGATAGTTGTGCACAAAAAGAGGCGTAATTGGACCTTACGCTCCTGGACAAAAGGGAAGCACTACTGGGGCCAGGGACCAATTTCCATCTCTACAAAGACAGGTAGGTGACAGGATTTCACGTCAAACAAGAGATCTGCTCAGCAGCTTGGCACTAGGACAGGCAACAGGGAAAGCACTCGTTCTGAGAAAGCCTTTGCAACACACACAAAAAAAGAGCGGGTCCAACCAACAGCCAGGATGGGATGCGACCTGCCAACTTCAAAACAGTGCAACTGCGCTAATTACCGGACACAATTCTACACAGCCCTTCTGTACAGAAGTACCAGTTTCCTCAGTGGACAACAAGAACATTTTTCCTAAAAACTCTAAAGCACTAGCCAATTTTATGCTGAGCTGCATTACCATAATTAAAAATAAACAAATGCAAAAGATTGTTGCTAGAAGCGTAAGTAATTAAACATGCATCTGCAGAGAAGAGTAACAAGTTATAGAACAGGACTCTTTAGTCTGAAACTGGATTTTTTGCTCTTTCCATAGCTCCTAGACGATGCTGACTATGGGCCAAAACGCAAAGTGACAGAAACCTCAAAAACATGAAGACACATTAGTGAATATAGACATGAAATTACAGTGTTTTGAGACGTAAGCCTCATATCCTTGTTCTGCTACAACCTCAGTACTGTAAGAAAGAACTACCATTCTTGGGATCCATCTAACAAGCAGTGAAGAACAACCCAAATCCCAACTTCAGTCCCTTAAAATACACCACCTAAAGAAGAGTTAACCCTCGTCCTGGCCTCTGTCAAAAACCCTCCCTCTAGAATATCACTATGGCAAAGACACTTTTGCAGAAAAGTAAAGGAGTTAAAAATCAAAATAATGTACAATTGACTTTTTGTTTCATTTAGTTTTTCAAAGAAAGCTGACAAATCCCAGAGCAGTTTATGAATTTATAATTTCCTTTTGCAGTTAAAACACACTAAGACAGTAGTTCATTAGACACATTTAAGTGAACTGCATTAAACTGCCTAAATCTGTAACAACATTCACTTACTGTAACAATATGTAGTCAATCCTTTAAATCAAAGAAGTTGTCTTTTTGCTTATTTTTTAAAGCAGAGTAGATCACTGCCTGAACTGAGCTCATGAAACAAAATAAGGACATCTAAAAAGCAAACAACATATATATATATTGGTTCTTGACAGAGAAGTGACACAAGGTGGGAGAAGGGGCTGCCAAAGTCTCAACATGTGGCAGAACAGAAATCCCCACAAGTTCTGAACAACTAATGGAAAAGATTTCCAGAACCATTCAGAACAGGAATATTCCTTACATAGTCAGGCCCTTTTCCACATTCAGCATTTACCAAGCTCAAAAGCTGAGATTTAACTCCTTATTAAATAAGGATATTATAACTTTTTTTCATAAAGATGTAAGAAACAACTCTGGTTGGAATGACCAGAGTGGATTTAAAATTCAGTAAGAGTATCCCAAATTGCTGCAGTGATCAGGTCAACAGAACTGATACACAGGCAAATTATTTGAGATATTCTGTTTGTGGATCCTGACAACACCAAAAAAAAAAAAACAGAATTATATGAAGAAACTGAACCCTGTCCCTTCAATCCCCTGCCAGCTAGGCCCGAGACACTGTCAGGACACAAAAAAAAATGCCCTCTACTTTAATTTGCTTCAAGACTTCATGTCTTCCCACAGGAACTGGTCTCTTCCTTCTCATTCTATTTCCTGTACACAGAACAAGCCTATTGTCACTAGGTGAAAACACACACATGCCACTGATTTACCCGCCACCTGTGCTGACACAAACCTCTCTTTAGGCAGATTACCTGCAGCCTCGCAGCCGGCACCGTTCCTCGCCAGGCCCGGAGGATGGCCTCCAGGCTGGACCAGCCCCAGCCCCGCAGAGATCCAGCTCACCTGAGGAGACCCCCGGGCCGGGAGAGGATGACAGCCACCCGCCTGCCCACAGCCACCCGGCATCGCTGGGGGGGATTCCTCGCAGCCCAGCCACCTCCTCCTCCGGCTCGCACGGCGTCCCTCCTCCCTTCCACCTAATCCCTCCTCCTCAGCCGCGCTTAAGCCTCCGGACACGGCCCCAGCCCCCCCACCGGCGGTCCCGCGGCCCCAGGCGAGGCGCGGCGCCTGCTCCCCCTCACACCCGCACCCCCTCCCCGCTCGCCTCCGGGCCGGACGGAAGGAGGCCGGGTCGGAACAACCCCCCCCGCGCCCACCCCGGCCCGGCCCTCACCGGGGGACCGCTCCCCCACCCCACCCGCGGCCCGCAGCGCCGGCGCCCGGCCTCAGCCCCGCGGCTCACCAGGAGTAGGTCTGCTCCGCCATGGCTGCGGCTGGGCGGCCGGCCGGCTGGGCTGTGCGAGGCGGCCAGGCCTCGGGCTCCTCCTCCGCCTCCTCCTCCTCCTCCGCCTCGCAGGCTCCGGGGCTCAGTGTCGGCCCCGCTGCGGCTCCCGGCCCAACATGGCGGCGGCTCTGTGGAGGGAGTGGAGCGAAGGGGGGGTCCCCGCCCGGGCGGGGAGAGGATGGCGGAGAGGGCGATGGTGGTGGCGGAGAGGGCGGAGGCTCAGCAGCCGCGAAGCAGGGCCTCGCTGGGGCGCCGGCGGGGCCTCATGGCCGGCGAGGCGGCGGCGGCGGCGGCGGCAGCGCGGGGCGGGGCGGGGGCGGGGAGGCGGCGGGCACCGGGCGGCCCCAGGGCCAGGCCGCGCCGCGTCCCCGCGCTCGCGCACGCCGGAGGCGGGGCCGGGCGGCGCGCGGGGTCACGTGCCCACAACAGCCTCACGTGCCGGTGGGCCGCCGGCCGCGCGCAGGCGCTTTGGGCGAGGGAAAAGGTGGGGGGGGGGGGGTATTGGTTGTCGGGCCCGGACGCGCCTCGTCCCGCTGCTCAGGTGCGGGCGGGCGGGCGGGTTCGGTGCGGGCAGCCCCGCCGGTGTCCGAAAGGAGCCGGAGGGAGAACGTGAGCTTTCTCCGCCAGAAAAGCTGAGAGAAGCTGGGGGTAGGCTGTGAGGAGCTGAGGGAGGGTGAGCAGGGCTGGGACCCGAGCCACCGGGAGAGCCAGCCCGGTTTGGGCTCCGCCGGGAGGCTGGGCGGCTCTTCCCCGGTCCGGGCGCGGCAGCCGGACTCCTGCCGACTGGCGGCGGAACAGGGCTGCCGGGGAACGGCTGTGGATGGGGGGAATGTCCTTCTGAAGGAGGGTTAGATGGTAAATGGAAAGTCCAGGTAAGGTAATTCATAAATTCCAGTGTTTCATTTAAATTCGCAGTGTGTTTCTGGAGGTCTACCTGTGTGTCTTCAAATTTGTTATCTTTTAAACAAAGCGAGTAAAATAAATAGCATCAAATGGTCAAAATGTTTTGGTGTTTTTTTTTTTTTAAGGAAGGAAAATAACATTCGAGAAACTTTTGACCAAATAAAAACTTTGTGCTCCGTGTTCTCACCCGCCCCGGGTCAAACCCGGCAGGTTCCCGGCCGCGGAACTGGCCGCCCTCGGTGCCGGTCTCGTCTCTCTCCTCCTGCTTTCTTTGGGGCTGCCAAACCTCCATCCCTGGATTACTGGGGCTACTCCCGCCTCCCAGCCCTTCCCCACCGAGCTCCGGGGCTGTGCGGAGCCGGGAGCCGTGGTTCCAGTCCCGGGCAACCCGGGCTCCCCTTGGTGTGGGAGGGAGAAGACCTGGTCCTCGCTTCCAGGTGGAGGTGATGTAACTACATTAAATATAAATAGAAGAACAATGCCCGGGTCTGGTAAAAATAGGTATTTGGATTTTAAAAAAAAAAAAAAAAAGTATGGAGAAATTCTATGCCTTAATAAAATTTTGCTCGAATCTGCAACAAATTAATGGGATGTTCTCATTGGCTCTAGAGAGATGCCAGGTGCCTCTAGAATGGCATTTGGAGCCCACCCTGGTTTATTTCTAATAAGGGGTTGAATGAAAAATTTCCATTCTGTCCATCTCTCAGGTTTATCAACTATGAGGCAGAAACACTCTAAGTACTGGCTCTGCTGAGCTTCCTGTGATCCCTGTTGGGGTTGGTCACGGCAGGCAGGTGAATGGGAAGGATTTGATGGTGAGTAACACTAACATTTCCTCTCATCCAGCTCGGGCTGGGCTACCTTGAAAAACATTCTCCCTACTTGACCATACACCCCTTTGCCCTCCAACTGACACCCCCCCAAAGTGCTTGTGCCCACCTTGGGAGGTACAGAAAGCTATAGTGGATGCAATGCAAGGAGAGAGTCCGGCTCAAAATGTTGAGCTGTGGGCTACACAGCCTGGTCCGTCAGTTGTGGTGTAAATGCTGGTGTTCCTACACACACACGTCCCTTATGAATAAAATGCTCAGGCCCTGGCTAGGGCTTGCACAATAGAGAAGGTCCCTTCCTTTATTCTCCCTCAGCACCGCAGAAAAATCTATAGTAACAATTAGAAAACAGACAATTTGGAACCCTCACTCCGCTGTGGCGCAGCCCCATTGTCTCTGGGATGCCCTTTTATGCTGCCCTTTTCTCCAAATACGATAGAGGAAATGCAAGAGGGGAGAAAATCCAACCTCTCCATCCTTTTGAATCGATGCAGGGAAAGATAAATCAGTGCTTCAGCCTTGTTGTACTAAAGAGCCTTTCTTAATTTTTTTTTCCTCCCCTGAGAAAAGGATGTAAAACTGATACTGGTATCTACAAAACAATATCCCTGCTTTGTGTTCTTATTGGAATAGCTTCCAGTTTCTCAGTCTTGCAAAATTTCCAGCACATTAATTTGGCACAAATGATTTATAGTTGATGAGCAATTAAGGTATAATTTTATTTGTGACTAGACTACTAAACGATTTCACAAGCTTGCTCTATCACTGCAGGGTAGTGGTGGGATGAATTTATGGGAGGAATTTATTCCTCCTTGCAGACCCAGCATCTGCTTTTACTGGAAATTGGAGCATGGCTTCCATTCCCCAGATAATTTTCTCGGCATATATTTTGTACACTCTCTTTGGACCTACAAGAGAGCTTTACTCTGAGTTTCAGTGACAGTTTACTCTGACATTACAAAGTCCTTCCAAAATACCTGTATTGCCTGGAAGCTTTGATGTAGAGTGACGCATTACTTTGACCTGTCAAGGTATTTCAAAACTAGCAGCAAACAAAAATAAGGTGGTTTGTTTTTTTCTTTTCATGTTTGAAAGGGTAGCTCCCAGAGGCAAGCATGGTGGAGAAAAATCAGATGAAAGTACCGGCTACAAAGAGTCCTCACCTCCAAATTGCTTAAATGTCATTAGATGACATTTAAACTCACCGGTCTTGATTCTGCTCTAGTGAAGGTGGAAAGAGAACCAGAGTAGCTTCATGTAGACACTTCACCTTTCAGGAAAGGACATGACAGGTATTGTTGTCAGCCCTGCTTAGTTTGGGAGGAACAAATAGCACGGAAATGAGCAGAAAGGGAAGGGAATGAAATTAATAAAGAGATGCAGTTTTCACAGCATAGCTCAGAGCTAGGCTTGGCTGCTCGGCCTGTAAGATCCTTCTGGGATTCCCCTCAATAAAAAAAAATAAAAATGTGCACTGACCAGTATGTGCGACGCGATTCTCTTCACTACCACCTAGTGGGAAACTCCTTCATTAACTGAACTCCTGAGCAGCTCCCGCTCTTCACTCTCACCCTGATGGTAGAAACTGGGAGTCAGTGAAGGGGGAAAAGGTGGATGCCTGGGAAGAAGGATTCAGCCCTGTTTCCCCACACAGGAAGAAGAATATAGAGAGAGCACCTATAAATTAGACCAAATATGCTCTATGGCATTATGACACCTTTTGACTCCGTGTCCAGGCCAGTTCTTAATGGTTGGTTCACCTTTGCCTCAGTTTCACTGAGACTCCCAAAGTTTAACAAACGTGGTCTTTGGAGATAAAGAGTAAAACTGAGCCCTGCAAACAACAGCCAGAAGAAACTTGGGAAGTTACTCCAGTGTCTCAGTCAAAAGGTAGCCTGTTTTTCCCCCTTCCTGGCTCTGAAAGTTTAGGTTGTTCTTCTGATTATACTACTGAAAATAGGGAAGGAGCTTGAACAAAAAAACATCCCAGCTTCCTTCTCTGTAAAATCATATTTTTGATTATAATCACATATTTACGACAGACTACTAAATTAAAACATAACTAAGTAAATATTTGAAACATTAAAACTACATATTCAAGTGAGTCCTTTCCCACTGAGATACTCAGAGTTTACACAAATAACTGAAATACAACCCAATGGAAACAACATATAAATGACAATTATCTCAGATTTTTCACACTCCTGTGTTCCATTTGATTCTAAGCTCCCAATGCACAAATAATAATTGGGCTTGGTACTTGTGTTGCTTTCTCTTCCTCAACCACAGAAGTAAGGGTGAATGTGATAATAACAGCTCTCATTTCAAGGAGGGAGTAATGTTAATGTCATTCAGGCCAAAAGAGCATTTAGCAGTCTCAGCAGGAAGAACAGCAAAATGGTGACGAATTATTAAAAGAACCATTTCTATGTGTTTCTTTTGCAAATGGAAATTTTACCACTGCATTTATGGAACTGTACAGGCTCCCTCTGGTAGCAGTTTATCAGAAATATATTTTGGGGGTTTGCCTTCTCTCTGTGCTCCTTGAAGCCACCTTAGACTGGCTTTATCCCAGCAAATTACTGTATTTTTCATCACACACACTTAATAATGTAATTCAGTAAATGAAAACATCAAAGGTAAAAATGGTGTTGATACAAGAAGTCAGGCTTTGGGAGTTGCAGCCCTCTGACCATCTTCATGGCCTTCTCCTGACCCACTCCAACAGATGTGTGTCCTTCTGCATCCAGCTCTGGAGCCCCCAGCATCAGAACTCCAGGAGGGCTCCCACCAGAGCGGAGCAGGGCGGGCAGAATCACCCCTCAGAAGTTGTATTTAAGTGTATATAGGACAATGCAAAGTAGTTGAATGTATTTAAATAATCTTTATTAAACTTCCCATTAAAATAAAATAGAAATCAGAGTTCTTGTGATTACTGATTGACATATTTCTCCAAACTGATTTGTTAATGGAACATTGTTCATAAGCCTGCTGTTAAGCTGACCAGTGTTGTAAAGCTGCTTACATCTTGTCAGTGAAGCACAGAATTTGAGGGGTCTCAACCACCATGTTAATTACACCTGCAAGTCTGCAGGAAAAAAATAGAAAACTCAATACTGCAAACATAAGAAAAACTAGCAGGTATCACTCCATGTCTTCAAACTTCAAAAGTTTCCCCTGTCACAGTTAGCAAGATCAGGTTAGTCAGGGTGACTTGCTAATCAAGTGATGGCCTGGCAGATTGTTGCAATTAAGGAAATCAACATATACTCAGCACTGTTAATGGATGAAAATGGGTATAGCAAAGTCCTTTTCTTTCAAATATTCATCCTCAAGGCAAAATCCCCAGGTACAATTCAGTTCCAGGAGAATGCTGTCTGGATTATGGCACTCTACAATTTAGCTCTCACTAAAATTATGTTTTACCTGGTTAAACCTTTGCAGTTTCCACCCTTGGCCTCTGCTATTCTTTTTATCTCACAACTGCATCTCGTAGCACTTGAAATAATCTCAGAAATAGAACACTGCAATCCTTAGTGCCAGGGTATATTAAAAGGGGTACTGGTTAATTTGCAGTGGGAGTCTCCTTCCTGCTTCCCAAATATTCAGTCTGACTGCTGGCAATTTATAACATTTATGAAACATCGAAAAGCTCACTAGTTTTCCCACATTGAACAACCTGTAATACTTAATGGAGTGTTGAACCATTCACTAGTACAGTCTGGCAGGTTACACTGAAGGTAAAGTTGAAATGTAGAAGTCTATTTCTTGTTTTGTTAATCGTCCAGGCTCCAACAGTTTAAAATGGACAATTCTAATAGACCAAGGGAAAAGCCCTTCAGGATAAAGCGATAGAGAATATTTACCTCCTTTTCAGTATTTGTAGGCCTTCCATATTCAGCTAAGGATTCTCCACATGGCATCCAGTTCAGCAAGGTCTTAACATACAAACAGATGTTCATTTCTGTTTTTATAGACTTCAAAGTTCACTGGTTTCAAGACAGCCTGTTTTAAAAGCCTCTGCAGCTGAAGGTCTTCAAGGCAAGCAGAAGCAATAAGACTTCTGGGTGCATAAGGAATCATTGAAACTACACAATACAGACAGATAATTTGTTGCTATGTTTTCTTCTCTTCACAGTTTCCCTTGACAAATATTGCTGTACTTTGTCAAAACTTAATGGTGTGTGTCCTCATCCCCCCCTCAAGCGTACAGCAGGTACATATGCACTCACACAACATAGATTGGGCAATCCTTTAGACAAGAACAATGGTAATATTTTCCATCTTACTTTAGATAAAAGAAATCACCATGCCAAAGACAGGCAGAAATAAGTATCAGTGTATGACAGAATCTGCTCTGTCACATATTGCAGGGGGCCCACAATCTGTTGTCTCCGTTTGCAAAAATCCTTGAATTATAAGGATGTATCACGCAAAAACTAAATGTTGTGGTTGGATGTTGTAATTACAGTTAACGATTATTGAATTACCATTATTGGGTAGTATGTCTGTTGGGGGCAGGGGAAGTAGAAATTAGGAAAATAATAATAAAAAGTAAAATGCACGGAAAGTGTATCAAAACACCATTAGAACAATGCCCAAAAAAGCTCTTGTTCTTTAAATTCTTTATCTTAAGAGTATGACAAAAAACCCCCCACACTGTAGAAGCTAAAGAGGTCTTTTTATGTTAATATTCACATGAAAATTCCTTACATTAAGTATTTTTTACACAGACTCCAAATTGTCCATTTCTTTTTAGCTGCACAAAGAGAGTCTTCTGTATCCATCGGAGCTTTTTTAACTCTCTGCAGTGAGGGGACCTGGTGCTCTGGGTGCAGATGCCATCTGAAACAAAAGAGAACAGTTCAGAAGAGTCCTGGTTGGAAGAGTCAGCCCCACAGCCCAACTGCAGCTTGCTGGGACTGGGGAGAGGAGGGGGTTCAGTCTGCAAAGGAGCTGACTTCGGCAGGAGCACGGAGAGCATGGCTAATGGTGCCCACAAAGGGAAAATGGACCAAGGTCCCTCTGCAGCATTGTCTTGGGACACTGCTCAGTTTGGGGACAGTCCCACCAGGCCCCTCTTGGCTTAAGCTTGGTGGGAGTGTATAAAGAGAGACAAGTAGCTGCCCCCAGGAAACCTCCCTGGAGACAATAGGACCCTTGATCACACAAGGAATCATTTGCATGAGATGCTCGTGCATCAAGTCCACATGTGCACATCAAGTTATTTCCTGATTTAGCCACTCAAAGCAGATAAGATTCATTCATATATTTTCAGACCAGAAAAGACAATTTTGTGATAAGGACTGCCTAAGAACCAGCCTCAGTGACTCCAGCTGAGCTAGCAACCATGCTTTGGGAAGTCACCCAACAGGTGGGAGCAGAACCTTGGGGCTGGGGGCAGATGATAAATGGTAACCACAAGCCTGCCCAGAACACTTCTGAGAAAGAGGACAACAATTGATGACAGGGCAGGGCCTTTCAGCATGAACCAACACCCAGGGGTATACTTTATCATGTGCTTGAATCACAAACTGAGTGGGGCAAGCCCTGTAATCCCCTGAATTACGTGGGTACACTGCTCCTGCTCATCAATTAAGCAATAAGCATAGCAAGTTATAATGGCGGTACTGGTATTTGTATATCAAGATACTCCAACAAGCCAGAGCCAGAAGCAAAAAACTCATTTAACACTTGATGCTCTGCCACAGAAGTCAGTGGGAGCTCCAGAACATCCTCTGAGTCCTGGGAAGAGCCACATCAACCCAGCGGTCACGCTTCTCTGCTGGGGGATTGCACAAAGGCTAGTGAAGCTGCCAATATGGCTTCCTCTAGCCCAAAGCATCAGGCAGGGGATGAGACTGGCTGAACCTCACCACTGCCTACAGCTCTGAGCGGCCTCTGCAACCTTCCAACAGCAGCACCTTCTCCTGAACCACCCAAAGCCAAACGCACCTCTTCCTTTTGGGTATTCCACCTCCTTCCTCCTCTAAAACTAATGGGGCTGTGTTTCTCCAATCTCGTTTTCCGAGCTTTCCTTTCCACAGCTTGCAGACCTTCCATCCCTTCATTTTACCCTCCTTCTCTCCTCTGCTTCCCTCCCTTTCCCCCTCCCCCTGCTTTCTCTCCCTCTGCACTTTGTGAACTGCTGCAGCAGTGCTGAAGTCCAAAGTTCAGTAACTTGCTAAGCACACAGATAAATATGAACCTTGGAGAATTTACATTGCTCCAATGTAAACAGATAGCCAAGGGTCCCTTTATCAGTACTGGCTCAGGACAGTCGTGGGGGGTCTGAAGTGGCTTAATTTTGTATTTTGGTTTTTTTTTGGGGGGGGTGTAAAGGCGGGAGGCTGGGCTGTGCCCACTCTCCTGACAGTCGGGCGCGTTACCTCGGGAACATGGTGTAGGGAAGCTGGAAGCAGGATAACCCGAATTCCAAATCCAAGAGACACCAGCCTGAAGACCATGGTCTCAAAGCTGAGTCATCTTCAAGTGGAGCTGCTGGGAGCGCTGCTGGAGTCGGGGCTCACCAAGGAGACCCTCATCAAGGCACTGAGCGAAGTGGAACCCTACGTGCTCCAGAGTGAAAGTCAGCGCGCTATCAATGCCCTCCAGACAGAGAAAGGGGAACCCTGTCCCGACATCCCCAACCTCCCCAATGGAATGAGGGAGTCCAGGTTATCAGAAGATGAAACCTCCGATGACGGGGAGGAATTTACCCCCCCAATAATGAAGGAGCTGGAAAACTTAAGCCCTGAGGAGGCTGCTCACCAGAAGGCTGTGGTGGAAAGACTATTACAGTAAGGACAGATTTGCTGCTCCTCTTTGCTGCTTTCTTGCACTCTTCCCTCTAAACCTCTTTTTCTTTCCCCTTCCCGCTCAATGCCCCTGATATCCACAGTTGATCCAGCTGCACAGAGATAGTCCTCATCTATGCCAGGACTAGGAACCCCAAAACACTCCCCAAATTCTTTATAAGTGCTCAAACTTTCCTTTCATCTCACAGAAAATGCATGAAGGGAGCCAGATTACATATTTGAGGTGATTGTATCACCAGGCTTCAGAACACTCTGAGGCCTATATAACTTGCATCTCTCTGACTGAATGTTGGATTTAAATTTTTAATAGGATTCACAATTTCAGTCATCAGGGAAGAAAAAAAAAAAAGAAAAAAATCCGCTCACTCATAACTGATGCTATAGTTGCCTGAGGATGTACAGTAAAGATGTAAAGTTTTCTTGCTATATTTAAGGAGATTAATATTGTTATTTTTACTGGGGTTTGCTATAGAATACTGGTCAAAGACAAACCAAGAAAACTCATTCTTGTCGTTCTTGTGAGTGCAAAGTTCTCCTAACTTCAGTGGGGATTTTTCTTGGAGAAAGAGCACACTCCAAATAGATGCAGAAGTTAAAACCTGGGCAGAACACTCTATTCTACCATTCTACCATAGTTGTGCGTGGCACAACTACAAAGTACCCATGCAGCAACAACTACAGGTTCTACAGCCACACAAATTCACCTTTGCATAAAGGTGCTTTTGAAATCAAAAGTCAGGAAGAATTCCCCAAACCAATAAGCCTCATTACAGACACAGAGAAACGTTCACCAGAATTCCCATTTGGGATTCTTGCTGGGATGTAATTCCCTTGGGCAACTTAAGAGGTTTATCCACGCAAGGATCAGTTCCATCCAATCTCTCTCACAACAGAATCAGAATCTTGCCCATCTGTTTTGGGGGTATTTTGCAATGACAAGCTGATAGAAGACAAAAAGATGCAGCAACATCCTGCACTTAAAATCTTCACTAAGACTGCAATCCATCTAGAGAATTTCTCAGGCTTTTTGATCACTCCTTTCCATGTGCAAAGGAAATTAACATAAAATGTAACAACAAGAAGCAAACATCAAATCCCACTAAAAAAGGTCAAAGATAGAAAAACAGCATGAGGAGAGTTAGCATTTACTGTAAATATTTAGGAGAAGAAAGCTCCTGGCAGATTGGGAGTTGATGACTCTGCAGTACCCACAAGAGGAAAATTCACTGGATCAGCTCTTACCTGGGTGGGAAAACATTCCCAGTAATTCCTTCTTTCTGTCCCAGTACGTCTCTTCCAGTTCTGTCACATCTTTTCGTCTCCTCTGTTCCCTTTACCTCTTTGCCATTCTTTCCACATATTTCCCTCCTCTCCTCGCTTTTGTCTCTGCTTCTATCCTTCCCATTTTGTTGGCTTCTTGGCTAATTCTCTCTTCCACTCTTTTTCTTCCCCTCATCCTTGTCTCCTTCTCATCTCCCTGAGTCTGCGTACAGGTCTTGGGGTAGTTTGAGCCCAGTGGCACCGGGCGGGCCCTGGCTAGTTACTAATTATCCAATGGCTTTATTATTTCTCTTTTGTCTTATAAATTTATAGATGAAAAGACCCTGATAAGCTTTTTGATCATTAACTTCTGATGGTTTATCAGGTGTATCTCCACAAAGGAAGCCATGGAAGAGCACTCAGCTTTGTCCCATTTTCTGTAATGAATGGGTGAAGCAGGACTGAAGTGCCATCCGCTGTGATCTAAGAACAGACACACGGATGGAGGGAATTCCTTCCTGCCACCCTCACTTCAGCACAAATGCTGGTTTCTGATCCTCCCTGCTTTTTAGGACCTTGCTGCCAGTCTTTCCTGTGCTTGCTACCAGGCTCAGCACAACAGTCTTACCTCTCTTGCAAACCTGTGATGTTAATGCTTTCCAATGCAGTGTCTCACGTCTCTCGAGACAGTCAGTCGAGTGGTATTCCCATTTAATAAATAGGAACTGAGGTACAGAGAGGGTCTGTGACCTACCTAAAACCCCAAAGATAGCACAGAGAGGACCAGGCAAGAACATGGATCTTCTAAGTGTTATACTGTGTCTTAATTATAAAGCTTTATTCTGAAATATCAGAGTTTTCTTTCAGTAGTTCCCCGTACAACAGGATAAAGCAATTCACTGCTGCTGCTGAGGACAGCATGAGGGGACCAGAAGCCTCAGTCTCAGCTAAAGATTAAGAGTATACTTATGGAGGAATATAGATTAAAATGAAAGTAATAGGAAGTCCTTATTAACATGATTCAAAGTTCTGGTCAAAGATTAAAAAAAAAAAAAAAAGTAACTGTATGTCAATTCCAAGCCTACAAACCAGTATCAAAGTTTGATGATATATAAGCAGTTGTTACCTACTAATACACTCCTTTGGTTTTTAAGAACAAACCTTTCTATTAATAGATACCTAGAGGTAACCTCCTTAAAATAGTATTATGAGTATTGTGAGGCAGGACAGACAGTCTATAATAGAAATCACTCCCAGTAATAGATAAAATGAAGGAAGGCAGGCAAAAATCTCCATGTCCAGGGACTCCCAGTAAAACTTCAATGCTTGCAAAGCAATTTCAGCATCTACACCAGGATTTCAAACCCAGAAACCAGATGGAGGCAGTTCTGCCTTCAGGCAAAAGCCTCTTTGGGCATCATTAACAATTCCTGGTCTAATACTGTAGACCACATTTTAACAGAGAGATTGACTTGTGGACAGCTATTAGTGACACAAGAAAGTCTTTGTGGTAACTGCAGCCAACGCTCAGAAAGAAGCATCAGGGAAGTGTCCGTTGCTGAGCTTTCCAGGAGCTGGAAAGGAAAAAAATGACAGCACCAAGAGAGCAAGTATGTTCTCACAGGACCACTAAAGATGAAACCACAGTATAGAAAGCACTAGTGAAAGCTGAAACAGGATGTAGAGGAGATATGCCCACACGACTGGGCGCACCTGTGGGCATTGATTAGATTTTGTCCCTAGAAAATAATAAAGGCAGTTCAGGCACGGGTTTCTTTAGTGAGGAATTAACATCCTTTCATTTTGTCCCTTGATCTGTCTCACAGATCTTCCATAGGTTTTCAGTTTGAATAGTAACATTCTTTCCAGATCACACCACACAGAAAACAAATTGCATCTGTGATAAAGAATAACTCAGTAGGGAGATGGAACTGTGTGAAGTAATTCCCAGATACTTCCCAGAGCAGAAAGCAAGAGAGGCTGCCTGGGGGGTAGGGACAGATCATACCACCACAGGTAGAGCAAATGGAGAGAGCAACAATTCACCTGTTGGGCAAGGGATGAAATTCCTTTAGGAAAGAGCGAAATTGAGATAAGCAACAGATTTCCCCTGGAGGCAGGGATAAAAGCATGTTTTCCATGAGGAAAAAAGAAAACAAAGATATGATAACAGTTCAGCCTTTTTACCCCGTGTAAGCAGTGTCTTCGAGTGGCTCTAGCTGGGGAATCTGGAGATGAAGCTGCCACACCCCTTTCATTTCCACATATAAACCAAGATGAGGCAAACCAGGCCAAGTTCAATAGAAAGGAACGGTGCCGGGATGGTCTTACCTTCCCTGCTCTCTGCCTAGCCCAGCTCCAGGCTCTGCACTGACACCAGTGAGGGTTCTCCAGAGGAAAGGGCCAGAGGATGGTCCTGTGCACTTCACAGCTCTGAACCTCTGTTTAAGCAAGGTCTGGTCCAAAGCAGCGATTCAGAACCCATCTGAGGGATATGAAGGCTTCTCTTGCCTGGGAATCTGAGAAGGGGAAAGAAGGAAAGGAGAGAAAATGAGGAAGAGGAGGGGAAAGAAAGGAACAAGAGAAAGACTCAGGAAGAGTGAAGGCGGGAGAAGGTCCCCTGAATGTTACATCTCCAGCTCTCTGGAATGGGTTTTCTTTAATGCTAACAACTTGATATTTACTTTCCATTTAAATTTGAGATGTTGCTATAAATTATCAACCAGCCTCTTGTTCCCTTTGAGTTTATAACTAACTACCTGGGTTACTTATTGTTCAGGTAACAAAAGGGAGGTGAAAACGCCCTTAAAAAGTGACCTCAGAACTAAGAAAATGGGAAGCTGGCATGGAGAGAGGACCCAGGCCCCTGTGGCCGAGATGAGCCAGGGGCAGAGGCTGTGCTCAGACAGCAAGCAGCAACTAACTGACAGCAGGAGAGCAAGACTTCAGGAGAAGGAAGTGAAAACTGTGTGAGAATAACTTGGTGACAGAGCTTAGACCTTGGAGAACAAGAAAGGACAGGGGAGGCAGCTTGCATCTGAGGAACAAGGGAAGCTAAAAACCAGAAAACAGGCTTAGAGATAGAAAAGGAGAGCTTGAGGAAGGCAGAGCCATTGCCACAGTTCTGACTCGCTGAAGCAATTTGAGATTTTAGTGCAACTACAAACAGGAGAACTACGTTTAGGGTGAGATCCTACCCTCCAGCAGTCAATAACAATCCTAACACAAGTGAAAGAGCAAAGCTTTCAATTTATGATGTCTTAGTCAATGGTGAAGGCTCTGCAGGTGGAACTATGTGTTTGGGCAATGGTTCACACGAGGGTTCAGCTGACCAACTGCCACCACTTGCACTGTGATGTAGCCTGGAACCTAAAGGAACAGCTGCATTGATATTACAGCCTGTGCTTTGATAACCTACAGAGCAGCCAGGCTTTCATACAACTGGCCTACGAAATCACACTGTACTAAGAGTCCCCTGCTCTGTTTTGGCTCATGAAGCTCCCTGCTTTGTCTCAAAAGGCAACAGGAAAAACCACAGGACTTTAACCACTGTGAGAAGAAACTCACAGATACTTCCTGCTTTACTGCTATCCCAAAGGAGTGAGGATCTTGACAAAGGACACCAAAGTGACTCGTGATTGGAGTGCAGAAAGGAAATCAACCCGTAAGAAAGGTTTCCATCTGAAAATCTTGCTAAAGTGGTAATACACTCCTGCCTCTTCCCATCTGAGCTAGAACTCAAATCTAAGAGACCAGAGGTTCCAAGTTGGAGCTTTTCTCCTTTACATAGGGACTTGTATAACAAATCCAGGGTGCAGGTGCTGACTAAACTATCACAAATACAAAGGGAGAAGATTGGTCCTTGGTTTGGACAGCAGAAAAAAAGAGGGAAAAAAAATATCAAAACAACACTGAAGAAAGAAAAAGATTTAATAAGTTCGGCCCAATGTGAGGTTTTTGAAAGACAAAGATGGTTAAGGCAAAAAAGCTAGAAAATGGAAGCATCGATTGCAAACCTCTCATCATAAAAGAGAAAGAAATGTTCCTATTTTAAGAAAGCAGGCTCTTCAGAAAGCTGTAACTGACAGTGCTTCTGTCACACTTTAACTGCAGTGGAGCTTGCTCCTTGGACTATCCAGCCACGGGAGAGAGGCTGCTGGGGAACAGAGATAAGGGTGTTTGTACTGAGAGAACAGGTGTGGACTTTGTCCTCCTTATCACTCCACAGCCTCTGGCAACCTCCTGAGTCAACAAGGCAACGAACAGTACAGTCATTGCCTGTTGCTTGGACCTGTGTTCTTGGGACAGGTTCTGCACAATACAAGGTAGCTTCCCCCCTCCCCGCTCCTTTGATGCTGCTGTTGGACGTGACACCAGTGTATTTCTACAGCACACAAACCGTTTCCATGAGACATTTCACATAGAAAATGCAAAAAGATTCTTTGTTAAAACTGAACCAAAGATTTTTCTGGAGAGAGGCTCCTGTGCTGTCTGGATCTAGACTGCCTGGCTTCACATCTTTCCATTTCTACTGTGATTTTCAGCTCTGGTAAAGTCAACACATAAAAAATTCAGTCACATTTTTTCTATTTTCCCTAGGAACCTTCATGGATATTCTAGTAGGAGATCCTAAAAATCAGAGATTCACATTCGTTATGAAATCCTGAATCAGATTAGTTTCTCCTATTTTCTGAGTAGTTCTCAAATAGGTCTATTCCCTCAGCTGTTACCCCAAAGGAGGGTGGCGATGGGAGGAATCAGTGGTTTGCCTGTTGTTCCATATTGGATCTAGATGCTTGAGTGGATCTAGATGTGAATCAGTGTGTTTGAGTAACATATAGCAGATGTGCAAGAACATAATCCTGGGTGGCTGGGTGTATACATGTGCATGCATAGCTGTCACATCACAGGATGACGAAAACTTGTTTTCATTTCTTGCATTACTGCAAGGCAACCCAACCTGGACCAGAATCAGAGCATAAGCTATGTTCAGTCTGATATCACAATTAATGTCTTGGAAAATTAAGTACTTCTACCCCAAACACCTATGCCTTAAAGAAAGGGGGACAGAGAAGAACAGCTATGTAGGGAAAGGGAAGAGAGATGTCGACTCTGAAAAAACAGATCTGTAGTCATGAAACATCCGACTGAATATGCAACATCACTTCCCTCCTTGTACCGTTTCTCACCAGCAGCAAAAATGCTTTACATTCATATTACTTTCCAGCAGAAAGGTCCATTCCCTGCTCACGTCACTGGTCAGCACTTTCTATCATTTACAGATGAAAATTGCCTGGACAGAACAGGCCAAAACCTGTATCCAAATGAGCACAGACAGCAAAGACCATGGCCACATATTGGGAAATTTCCTTGATAACCAGAGTCCCCTTCTGTGGGGAGATCAAAGTGCCTACAGAGAACAGTTTGAAGGAAGCTAGCACTTCATCTTTTGCACTTAATTTCTAACACGATGTAGTTTTTACCCTGAATGCAGAGTCAAGACTGAACAAGGTACCACACTGAGGAGCGGCGTTCCCTTATGCAGTCAGTTAACACTGTGGCCTCACCAGACGCAATGGTGATGACTGACATGCAAGGTGCACCTCAGGAGGTCCCAGTGTGCTTCCTTGGGATCCAGGTCTGCTGAGTGCAGGTGTTAGGTATCTCTCTCTCTCCTGAGAAGTGTTTTCTGTTCCTTCCAGAGAGGATCCCTGGCGAGTAGCAAAGATGGTGAAATCCTACCTCCAGCAGCACAACATCCCTCAGCGTGAGGTGGTGGACACTACCGGTCTGAACCAATCTCACCTCTCACAACATCTTAACAAGGGCACTCCCATGAAGACCCAAAAAAGGGCAGCCCTCTACACCTGGTATGTCCGCAAGCAGCGAGAGGTGGCCCAGCGTAAGTATGGCAACAACTGCTCTCCTATCTCAGTTTCATAGAGCCCTCTGCTCCTCCTTGCTAGTCTCCCTACATTTATCAAGGAAAAATGGAAGGAAAAGTCACTTTTGGCAGGAATCTTAGAGAAGTCTAGGTCAGCATTGAGTGGTGAGGTGAACCAAACAGTACATGAAAAAACACTGCCTTGTGAAGCAGCCTGCAGTCACCCACCCTGCCCTCCATTTGGCTGAAGAGAAGCAAAATAATACTCCCCATTGGCAATTAGAGCTCAATACCCATCCTCAGACTAAAGCAGTGTAAAAGACAGATGACAGAATCTCTGCCCAAGTGCTATACTTTTGCAGTTTCGACTGAAGCAACAGTTCCTCTAGCTGCAAAAAGCAGCAGGCTGCTGTGCTCACTGCAAAAAACCACTGTGGCTATCACTTCATGTGGAAAACCCCTGTGGGCTATCACCTCACACCCTCTAAGCCCCTTCATTACAGGCACCCACTGGGAACCCATCCCTGCAGCGTGCATATCTACATTCATCAGCCTGTCTAGAATCTCTTTTACTTAACTGTATTGGTGGGTTGCAAGTAAAATTAGATACTTGGCCATTGGATGTTTTTGGAAAGCAGGACTCCAGTCACGCTGACTCTAAACTCAGATGCATTTGTCTTCATTAATCCAAGGTGGGAGCACAGGTACAATGCATGCAAGAGAAAAGACAAGTAAGGTATGGCCCTTCTAGGAACACCTTCCCAGTTTTAGCAGATTATGGCACTTTATTTCCAACTTATTTAGATTCAACCCTCCGTCTTCTATGAGATATTCTCCAAGGGTAAGGTGCATTGGGCCTGCTAGGCACCCAAACAGACAGGAACTATTGGAAATGCTTCCAGAAAGCAAATTCCATTGCCTCTTTGTGCCTGCAGAATTCACACATGCTGGCCAGGGTATCTTGACAGAGGAGCCCATGGGAGATGACTTGCCCACCAAGAAAGGAAGAAGAAACCGCTTTAAGTGGGGTCCTGCCTCACAACAGATCCTGTTCCAAGCCTATGAGAGACAGAAAAACCCCAGCAAAGAAGAGAGAGAGGCACTGGTGGAAGAGTGCAACAGGTAAAGATGGGTGTCTGGTTTTGAAGAAGAGGGGGACATCAGGGGCCCTCTGTGTTCTTGGCGTTTGTTAGCACCTATGAGAGGCAGGCTAACAGGACAGCAGTGGATGTCACCACTGATACCAGCCATGAATGTTTGAATGAAATGCCAGAAACAAGCATTCACTGTCCACAAAAGATCAGCAATGCCTCATGTCTTGCTATACCTGGCAAGACCCTTCCACGCAGTGTGCCAGATCATGGCCACTTACACTGTCTGACTAAACACAGCTCAGAAAGGCTCTTCTTGTGCTTCCCCCCAACAGAGCAGAGTGTATTCAAAGAGGTGTTTCCCCATCTCAGGCCCAGGGACTGGGCTCAAACCTGGTGACAGAGGTCAGAGTTTACAACTGGTTTGCCAATCGCAGGAAGGAGGAGGCCTTCCGGCACAAGCTGGCCATGGACACCTTCAGCGGACCACAGCCCACCTCTGCTCCTCCTCTAACTCCTCACAACTCTTCCTCCCTCCAGCCACCATCTGCTCTCTCACCCAACAAAGTTCATGGTAAGGAACAACTAGAGGGAGATCCAAAAGAGACACCAGTGAACCTACCCAAACTTAGTAACCAAAACTATCTCCCAAAGTCCATCCTTTTAGGAGGTGAATCTATGGATAGAAAAAGCAGACTTGGTACAAGGGGAGAGCACCTGTGACAAAGAGACCATGTCTCTAAGTGAGGAGAGGGGCTGGAGTAGCAAAGTGACAAAGTTCACTAACAACTTGCAGCCAAATCTTGGCATCAGGAAAGGTCTCCATCCAAAAAGAGCAGAGCTTTCTCACCTTCACAGGCCAGAGCTGGTAATTGCTCTCACTCTGTCTCACTGAGACTCTCTCCTCTCTACACCCACCTCCAGAGGGGTGGTCTCCAGTGAACCCTGCTTGCTCCCTGCAGCACAGCCTCCTCAGTCAGTATTTGAGCAAGCAGTTGTGCCAAGCTACAGAGGAAATCCAGGGCTGAGTGGTGAGAACGCCTGTTCTCCCAACTCCCCACCTTGTCTCTGCTTCGAACATCTAAAGGCAAGCACCTGCAAAGAAAACAGAATTTAGCACTTGCCAAAGTTTCTCGGTTTTGACAGCCAGTTTCCCTCCTGGTGTGATGCAGGAGTGAGGTACAACCAGCAGCCAGCCAGCGAGGCAGAGTCCTCCAGCAGCAACCACCATGGGAACAGCTCCATGGTGACCACCCAAACCATCCTGCATCAGGTTTCTCCCCCTGGACTGGAGCCCAGCCAGAACCTACTAAGCACAGACACTAAGCTGGTAAGTGATGTAAACTTAAGTTCTGGTGTCCGGAGGAAGACTGGTCCTCTGCCTGTGGTCACAATAAGGACTATTCAGAAGTATTTTTTCCTACAATACTCTTAACCTCACTTTCTTAAGAGATATTACATAGTCCCTTTACAATGTAACACAAGATCTCCGAGATACCAGTGCCCTCTAGACTGCTGGTCAGGGCAGGTACTGGAGAATCACAGAATCACTTAGGTTGGAAGGGACCTTTTAAGATCATCTAGTCCAACCAATGAGGAAAACAAAACAAAATAAAAAACCCACAAGCAACCACCCACACAAACCCCACACCACACCCAAAACACCACCAATCCACTACTAATGCATGTCCCTGAGCATCACGTCAACTCGTCTCTTGAATACCTCCAGGAATGGTGCCTCAATCACCTCCCTGAGCAGCTCATTCCAATGCCTGACAACCCTTTCAGTAAAGAAGTATTTCCTAATATCTAACCTGAACCTCCACTGGCGTAACTTCAAGCTATTACCCCTTGTCCTATCATCTGGTATCATCTTCTGAATTCTGTGCTGAACTCTGCAGCTAAAGTTACTACGTAAAATTACCCGAGCTCTTAATTTCTCTGAGCATTGTCTTCTACCCTCTGTAAAACAGAAGATAAACTTTTCCTACAGAGAACGCAATGGGGGCTAATCTCATTCTTGTTTGTAAAACCCTCATGACTTCTTTAACATGAAAGAACAGTAAGGATTTACTCTTAATGTTTCAACAGTTGGCCTTTGGTAGTTAATTGATGAGCACAAGGAAACTCCAGAAAAGCAAGTGAAGCGTTTCCAGAGAGCAGGTGGTCAGAGCAGGCAGGAAAAGGAAGAAAAACATGTATTACAGTTTTGGGACTAGCCAAACTCAACCTTCTGCAGATGGCATTTTCACAGTCCTCTTTTCACATAGGTGTCAGCTCCTGGAGGAACTCTCCCTCCTGTCAGTACCCTGACTGCCCTGCACAGCCTAGAGCAAAATCCACACGCACTGAGCCAGCAAACTCAGAACCTTATCATGGCATCGCTGCCAGGCGTAATGGCAATTGGAGCTGGGGAGACCTCATCCCTAGGACCAGCCTTCACCAACACAGGTGCCTCCACCCTGGTGATAGGTGAGTAATGTTCTGTAATGACTCTGCTTATCAGGGTTCAGATAAAGAGCTACCTGTGTTAAACTTACCCTGCCTCATTTTCTGAGACAAAAAGTACTAAGTGGGCAGTGATAGGAACCCAGAGAAACTGTCACAAACACTAAGGAACTTCAGCAGCACTACTTACAAGTGTCAACGGAATTAAGGAACAATGTTCCTTATTCATCTTAGAATTAAGTTACACACAAACCCACATCTTAAGAGCAAGGGACTTTTGCAATCTATTCCTATGCCAATGTTTTGGTTTGCTGTTCTGCATCTTCCTAAATATAAATGTAATATTTCCTTAAAGCTATGATAATTAAAGCATGTTCATAGTGCTTGAAAGACGAAACATCCTGTTCTACTTCCTGCAAAGGGCAACATATGCCTTGAGAACCCACAGCAGTAATTAGTATTTTTTTTTTTAATATTTTTGACTTCTGTACTTGTATGAGATTTCTTTTCATTCCAAGACTCTGCATCTACTGCCAAACTGCATCTCATTAGATATAGGAAAAGAAAATGTATACTTTACTCTTACACCTTCTTCCCAGGAAGAGGCCTTACTTTGTTCCATGGTGACAGCTGTGAATTAATTTCTACTTAATTTATACCCAAGATTATGATATGATTCTAATTTTGTGCAAACAAAAAATTGGAGATTTCCACACAGTGGGAGTCTCCCAGTGCCAGAGAGACTTGCTGATTTACAAGAACAGGGTCTGGACAGTTGTGGAAAATGGGTAGTAATGTGTGAAACCCTCTACCTCTTTCACACTGGCCCATAATTCCCTAATTTGGCAGCCCAAGGAAAATTTCATTCCACATGGCTGGACAGCTACAGCATAGTTCTCTCTAGTTGCCAACAGCTTCATAAAAGAAGAATAAAATGAACTGGACATGAGATGATGCTCCGAGTTTACTTCTGAGCAGGGTCTCCCCAGTGGAAGTCTGTATCAGATTATCACTAAACTCGAAACTGACCTAAAATGGTCACGCAGGGTACCTATAGTGGTACACAAGGATGTACACAGGAACAAACACTAGAAGTCAGAGGTGGTTTTATGGTACCTGTCTGCACGGCACATTTTGCACACTCACTTCATTTTCACAGGCATGAAATCTATTTGTAATCACAGGTATCAAAGAGAACACCTGAAAAGCAGGATCTGAAATCACCCTGCGGTGACAGGCCCGCCACGATGACTATTTTGGACGCCCCTATTGCAGTGCAGCCATGTTCCTCCCATAGTGTGTGACACCACCATCATCAGTCCTTGTTTTTCAGGCCTGGCCTCAACCCAGCCCCAGAGTGTCCCAGTAATAAACAGCATGGGGAGCAGCCTCACTACCCTGCAGCCCGTCCAGTTCTCCCAGCAACTGCACCCATCCTACCAGCAGCCCCTCATGCAGCAGGTCCAGAGCCACATCAACCAGAGCCCCTTCATGGCTACCATGGCCCAGATACAGAACCCTCATGGTAAGAATGTGCGATCAGTTTCTTAAGCAAACCAAAAAAAAATTAAAGGCTCTGTTCTGGAGCATTTGATGGGTCCTTGGGCTTGTAACACTATTTTCTTCTGCTACTATTGTGGTTTTAACTTTGAAATTATTTTCCTCTTGCATTCACCTCCCTGTCCCTCCACTCTCACTGTTTAAGAGACAGACAGGTCCACAAGCACGAGGAGACCAACTCAGCCAAAACAGTCTCATGCAGAGCTCCAGCATCCACATGATGTTGTTTTCTTTCGTGCACAGCTCTCTACGGCCCCAAGTCTGAAGTGGCCCAATACACACATACAGGCCTCTTGCCACAAACCATGGTGATAACAGATACAGCCAATCTCAGCGCCCTGACTAACCTGACACCAACCAAACAGGTAACAGCCTTTAGCACGTGCCTTTGCTCCCCAACCTTAGATCTGCACCAGTCTTGCTTGTCAAAAGAATTCCTGGGTGTGTGGGCTATGCCATCCCAGCAGGATGATCTTTCTTATCTCCTCACCTTGCTGGTACCAGTTGCAATACTGGAGGCAATAAGGCAAGCTCTTCACTGCATCATCAAGGAGGATTTAATCTCCTTGGAAACAGCACCTGCTCGCTCTTCTCTCAGGCCTGTTAGAAGGGATGCAGAACCCAGGCACTGTTAACTTTTTGTTCTCTAGGCATTCACATCTGACTCGGAGACTCACACGGAGTCTGGGATGCACACACCAGTGTCACAGGCACCAACGATACATCTACAGAACCAAGACACAACCATCCAGCACCTTCAGCCAGGCCCTCGCCTCACCTCCAGCCCTGCCGGTAAGAGCAGCAGCCACTGTTACCTTAAACCACCTACTGCCATTTCTCTTGTCAACACTGCAAAACCCAGACAGAAAATGGTGCCTCTGAGAAGGCTCCACAGTGTCTGGGGGGGTTGAAAAGCTGGTACAAGGAAAAGACTCAGGAGACAGTCTTGTAAGGCCAGACTATGGAAATAGGACCCTTCTTCAAAATCTGGAGAGGAAAGTAACCTTAAAAATACTGACAGAAGTCATAGCTAATCCTGCAGGCAGTTTTCAGGGCTAAAAAGCTTGAGTCCTTCATGAAGGGGGAATTCCTCATGAAGATCCAATTGGATCTTTCTAATTTTAAGAGAAGAACTAGGATATTAACAATCAACTAGAATTCTCAAACCTGAACTCCCTGGCCCTGGTCAATACTTTCAGGCCAGCTTTCTTCTTGAGGTGGGTATACAATGGCACACAAAATAGAAAATGGAGTTATGTCCCTATGCCAAGAGGCTTTAGTCATGCTGGAGATGTGAATGTCTGCACACACGATAAAGGGACTGCAAGTGAGAATTTGTACTTAACTTCTGCCTGTGCCTTTGACAGTGTCCTCCAGCAGCCTGGTGCTGTACCAAAGCTCTGACTCCACCAACAGCCACAGCCAGCTGCTGCCATCCACTCACAATGTCATCGAGACCTTCATCTCCACGCAGATGGCATCCTCCACTCAGTAATCAAGACAGCTGGCTCAAGGGTGACTGCTGTGACCAACCTGTCAGGTCCAACTCCAACCGTGTTTGCCATCACCATCACCACTGCCTCCCACGGGAAGGGAAGGCTGCTGTGTTCAGCTGACCTCCAGCCCCTACTGCCTCATACAATCCCTTACTCAGCTGCCTTCATGAGAGAAGATGTCTCAGGCTCAAGAGCGAAACCATGAAAAGATGATGCCAGCACTGCTAAAATTCACTGCCCCCCAAAAGAACAAGCAAACCCAAACCCCACAAGCCAGTCTAGAATGACCAGACATCCTTTTGTGGCTGCCTAAGAAGGAATCCCATCAAGAGAGGGATCTGAATGCAATATGGCAAATATAGCAGGGCATGGATGGGACTTTGATTCTACTCAGCCTTCATTAAGCTGGGCCTGTACAAACCAGACTAAGCCATGCAGGAAAGAGCAAAGCTGAGCTAAGCCAAAGGAGGGACACCATCATTCAAACACTCACCTCCTTTGCTGTAAAGAAGCGTCAACGCAAACTATAAGAAATAATAGTAACTTGGAGGCAAGAGTGAGAGAACCTGGCGCCCAATTGCAATGAAATTCACCATGAAATGGATTCAGGAATGGCTTGGCACAAACCTGTCAGTATGGTATCACTGACTACAAGCTACAAATCCTTTAATTTACTACAAAAGTACCAAACATTATCAGTTAAAAATGACCTGCTCTAAAATCATGCTATTCTAGTGGAAATGGCTTGGTTATTTTTGATATAGCTCTGCTTTGTTTTAAATGCAGAAATTAAAGTTTAACAGCAGCAAGGAGATTGCATGAATCATGTGTCTTGCTGAATGAATTGGGGGATGGCATTTTCCACATCACTGATATGTCACTAACCAGACATGAAAAAAGCCTGAATTAACATGGTTTTGTCACTGTGACTGAAACAGCAACAGAGCTATTCTCTCAACTGTGAAACAGACAAAAATTCTTGAGACTAGAAAGTGCACAAGACTCTTAAAAGGTTAAGATATGAGGGAGAATTGAAAAAGCCCAACAACAAACTCTTCAGTTATCATATGTGGAAATTCCAAAATTGTAGACATCCATTACAGTTTGCATTGATATGATCTTTCTCTAGATACTATCAACCATCACAGACTAATTTCAGTAACTAGATTCTCTTGAGGAGTTTTATCCTAGAATCGTTTCCTAACCTACCATGTCCATCATGTGCAAATGCATATAACTTTCAGTTAGCATGAAAACAATCATCATAAAACAAGTCAAGAGACAATTTTTAGACCACTTTGCATTTGAAACCCCAGGTGCTAGTGTCAGTGTACTGGCCATATGCAAGACAAGTAATTTCTGCTGGCGCATTCAGTTAGATTACAAGCCAATTTTCTACTTAGCTTTTCCATTTTTGGATGCCAACTGTGTTTTCTTGATTAAAAAACAGCACGGATCTTACAGTAGGAAAGAAAACATCTTGGGTTTTCCCACGCTCAGAGATCAACAGTTCACTATTTTGGTTTCTCTAATCTGGCTTTCTGGCCTCCTGAGTAGGGCAAATGAGTTAGAGATACTGAAACCCAACAATCTTAAAACCAGAAGAGTATTTAACCAATAACAGGTCGTTTCCTGAAATATTGGAGTAGAAGTATAAACGGACTAAGAGCCATACTGGAAACTAACAAATCCCACTGTATTTCAGAGAGACAAAAGTCATAATAACCAAAGTAAGGACTGAAACACAGGGTCTTTCAATTTAGACTGGAGGCCTTCCAGTACAAATTTCATACCATTGATCACCAAGCAACTAAAGAGCCATCTTCAGCTACCTTTATCTCTGCTGGGGAAGCCATCTGAATGCAGCAAGCCACTGTTGTACCTCCCAAATTAAATAAGACAAATAGTGTAGTAGAATTTAATAACAAATGCCATAAAAAACCCCAAATAAGCCTATACATGAAAAGAAATTTTAAAGAACATAACTTGAACAGAACTACCCATTTATAACAACTCTGAAATAAGTTCACTGCACACTGTTTATGCAAGGGCCCTGGAGAAGTGCAGATTACAGAGGGATTAGTAACATGGCATGTTTCAACAATGGATTTTTATGATCACAGGAAAAAAAAAAAGGGGGCCCTGATATCTGACAGGATGCTTTAGATAAATGAGTCTCCCACAGGCTAGAGCTATTCTTAGCAGGCATCTTGGAGGAGGCAAAAAGAAAAAGGAGTTGATCACCTGTTGCCATGTAAACCACACTCAATTCATCATATACTTTCTCCAGGACACAAGATTTGGTTTCATGATGTGAAGGAACAGAGCAGGAGAGATGCAGCTATGATTATATCCTTCTGTCATGCAAATCCCTGCACAGTTTTTAATCCTTTTACCCTAGCTCTGCAGAAGCAGCAGCACAGATAACTGCTGTGCTAGGAGAACATTGTTCCCTTCCCCAAGGGACGCCAACAACATAGGGAGTCACTTAATTAGACTCTCAGGCCACCGAGCTTTTAGAACAGAAGCTTCGCCAATTAATTTTCCCTCATCTGCAGCAACTCTTTGTTAGTTTTTTTCAGCATCCTTCATCCATCATAATCACTTGCCATTTTGCAGAGCAAAATCTTCATTCTCTTTTTTTCTTCTTCTTTTTCTTCTTCACAACTCCTGGCAGCACTGAGTTCTCTGTATGATTGCCATTCTGTCTCTCAGGCTTTCCATTTGCAGACACCAACTGTGGCAAATATTTGCTGATCTGGTCACACGCTGCTGGGTCTATTATTTTCTCTTGAATATTTTTCTCTCCCCTGATTTTCTTTTTCTTCTTTTTTTTCTGGCTGTGCTCTATATAACCCTGACTCTGATCCCAGCTGGAATCCTCGGACAGTGTGGGAAAAGCACTTTGCTTCAGAATGTCTGTGGCTGACACAGCAGCCTCTTGGTACCTTTGCCATTCTTGGTCACTGTCTGAGTCACTGGAAAGGTAACAAAAGGGAAGGAAGTTACACTTTTGCCTTGAATTCCCCCAAAGCACAAAGAGCAGAGCAATCTAAGATAAGAACACCCAACAAACACCCAGTGGCTCCAAGACTCCAATACCTACAGTTAGCTTGTAACCAGTTTGAAGGCTGAGGTGAGCAGAGAGGAAAGAACACCTCCCACAAACATTTCTCGTTCCCCAGCACGAGAAATTAAATAAATAAAAAAAACCCCTGCTTTAGTCAATTATAGGAATCATAAATACACACTTCTCAAGCTCTTCAGCTTCCTATTCCCCTGTGAGAGTCCCAGCTGCTTCTGAAATGTGGGATGGAATAGGAGTTCAGGAGCAAAGCAGCTGGCAAACATCCTACCTGGAGCTAGGCGGCCGCCTCCGCCTTGCTGCAGGGCAAGGCTCCGATTTCCCACAGTCTCCTGGGACAGAGGAGGAGAAGAGGCGAAACCCTAAAATATGTAAAAGGGAATTTTAGGTGTGATATAAAACAGGGGTGAAAGCAATCAACAGCAATCTCCCTGGGAAGCCTCTCTGCTGTGACTGTATTGCTGTAGTGCTTGACAGCAACTATTGGAGATTGAGAGGAGTTAGGGCACAGAGATCACAGCTTCAAAGTAACAGCTTTCACAGATACTAACAGAACTTCTGCTGCTGCAAATGCTTTGCCAGTTGTACACCCACCTGACTATGGACAGGATCCACCCTACTTGTCATTATTTAACTGACAATGACACAAAACAGCCACAATGGCTGTGACGAGAACTCACCGTCATCTCCAGAGTCAGAGTGTTGAGTAGAAGTTCGTGAAGGTCCTGACGAGTCCTTCAAGACAGTAATAAAACTAAAAAGAAAAACCCAGTCAGATCTTAGACAGGTTTTTGCAAACTGAGCTAAAGCTGGGCATTTCTAGAAAACAAGTCTATAGGAAAATGTTATATAGCTTCTTACTTTTTATTAGTGAAGCTGTCTCACCCCCCTGCTTTCAGAGCAGACCATGCCTTCTACCCTTGCAATGCACACCACAGGAACAGCTTAAAAGCAGCATTTCTAAAGCCAACTCTAAACACCAGGAATTCTAGTTCTCCAGGGCCATATTTACACAATAAATAAAGACAGTGGCAGCCCATAGGCATACTGCCAGCACAACCCTGAATCAGGTATTGGTTTAGGTTGTAAGAATAAAGGAAAAATTCTCATGCTTGGCCTTTAAATGATGAAAGTGGGTGCTAAGGCACCCAAATTCTACTTTGTTCTCCCCACAGTTCATTCACACCACAGAGGCAAATGGAGACAGGCAGAGCTGCTCAGGGAGTCATTACCAGAGAAGCACAACCTATGGGCCAGGTTAGCTCACAGAATACTGGAAGTTTGTATTAAATGCAGGAATGAAGGAGATAAGAAGAAAAACAACTTCTCCTCCACATCCAGGTTTCACTCTGATCTTTAATTTCCTCAACACAAAAAAGCATCAGTGTACTTGACCCACAGAACAAACTTTTTTAGTATTGCTTGCCAATACCCATCTAGCATTGCTCCCAGTTTCTTCGCAACATGTGCTCTGAACTCTGGTGTCGTCTGTAGCTCATTTCCATCCTCATCATGACCGTTCACCTCACGCCTGTTTAAAATAAGAATAATGATTACCTCTTTCAAGGCCAATAACATCTGGTGCTCTCACCCAAACAGGCAATATGGGACTGTAAAATCTCCTACCCTCTAGACATCAATTCACACTTAATTGGAAAGACTGCTAAGAAGATAGAAAACAGCTCAGTAGTAACAGTTTAGTTCCCAAGACAGAAATAAACATTATTTAGTACTTGGATGATTTTTCTCATTGAAACAGCCTACAAAAGCAATTAATGTCAGGACATCCTTTGCCTTGCAAGAAGTTCCTGTGCATACCACCACAATTCATGCAAAACCTGTCCCAGGAGAGAGGATTTTATTAAATTGCCTGGCTGACAGCCTTTGAAATCAAGCCTACAAAATGCTGCAAAACTTAGAACAGCACCACCTCCATTGCAAGGCTCCTAATCCAGGTGTTGCTTTCCACTGCTGAGTGCTTGCCTTTGCAGTTGCAATATTTTTTTGAAGATTTTTTTTTTCATATGTAACTATACTCATTCCTTCACTGGACACTTGCAGAGTTAGATATCTGACACTTGAAACTAATGTTGTAACTGACATCAATAGTTAAGTTTTCAACTTCTATATTCCCCCACTGCTAGAGGGATAAGAAATGTTCTTTAAAAAACTATTAGCATTTTCAGATTTAAGCATCATTTCAGATCATGGTCAGACTAATTCCTAAAACAGACTAGGCCCTTCCAGTAGGAAATTTCACAAGGTATTAACCATAAGTAGCACAAATACAACACCCATTAATTTATTCTTCAGCAAAATTTAAGTCTGAAACCAGAAGCAAAAATACCTTAGACTAGGCTGAGCAGGCTGTGGCCAATCCTTTTTAGAGCCACCTGACAAAAGAAGAAGTAAAGGGAAGTTTAGAAGACCCAGGACCTCTTTAATCCCCCTTCTGGCACACTCGATTTTGTAGCATAAAGAATCATGCCTGAAAGACAACCCACACCCACCTCCGGGGGCAAACAGTTACGGGGCAAAGGGAGACTTCCCACTAGCCGGGCTGTAGCCGACACCCTGCCCGGGAAGGGGCCCTGGCCTCGGCGGGAGGCCGCGCATCGCCGGGCCTAGCCCCCCCTCGGCTCCCCTGGGCGCCGGCAGCCCCCAAAACGGCAGAGCGATGCCCCCTCTTAACCACAGCTCCCCCGGGGCAGGAGGCGCTGCGGAAAGGCCAGACCGGCGGGGAGGAGACGAGGAGGCAGTGCACGCCGCGGCTCTGCTCACCGCTGCGCGGCTCCGCCCGCACTGCCGCCGCCGCCGCCGCCGCCGCCGCCACCTGCGCAGCGCAGTCCCACGCGGCCTCCCGGAACCGCGCTGACGATTCACCGCTGCTGTCCGAGTCCGTGTCCGCGTCCGTATCCAGGCCCGAGCCGCCTCTGGGCGCCGCCATCTTGGAGGCGCGACGGCCGCGGGGCATGCTGGGCGCTGTAGTCCGAGCGGGAGGGCGCAGAGCGTACTGGGGGTTGTAGTTCTTCGAGGCGGCCTCTCACAAGATGGCGGCGGTGGGGCAGCCTCCGGCAGAGCGGCGGCCACCGAGGGCCGCCATGGGCATCTCCGGGGCTTCCGAATTCCTCATTTCTCCCTGAAAGAGGCGTCTGCGCTGACGGGAAAGGGTAGAGGGCAGTCGGCCAGGTCTTCCTGAAAACTTGGGAATGGGCGAATGGAAGGAATGGTGAGGAGCTGGGTGTCATAGGCCAAACTGTAAGATCCAGTGGAAAAAAGCATATTTACGCTGGCTCTTTGTACCAGGCTGCAGGTGGTAATTTCACTGTTTCAGAAATAGCGACTGACAGCACTTAAATGAAGTTTTTGATGGAGAGTCAGCACAAAAACCTCCTACTATGGAAGCCTGAGGTAGGGTGGGATACATCCGTGGTAGGAAGTTATCCCTCAAAAGCGTGTGAGAAAAGATAGGAGACTTTAATGCAGAAGATGCATTAAAATATGTAAAACTGATCAAGCAAAAAGCATTTAATGCCCCTATCTCTGTCAGGGGAAAGAAAACCCCATCTCCTCTGACTGTGCCTTTTGCTGCTGTGGTGTTGTCCATAAATGTGGAACGACAAGTGCCAGGGACAACAAACTGACCTCCAAAAGCACGTTAAATCTTTAAGTCAAAAAACCTGAAGATTGTGTGCGAGAACTAATGAGAAAAATACTGAGAACAGGTTCAAGGACTGGGACTCCTAATATACATATGACTTTTTTACTGAAGAATTTTAGGAAGGACTTTAGGTGTACCATAAATACCAACATTTTGTGACTTAGATCATAAAGAAGTGAGTAAATCAAAGCGATTTACTCTCATGCACATCCCGAAATCGAACTGGCAACCAGGGCACAGAGTTTTTCTAACTCTGAGCCATTAGTGGCCACCAGCTACACTGAAGAATGACACATATAGCACCAGCAGAATATACATATATATAGTGATATCTTTGTTCTCCTTATGCACATGAGAGAGACCGCCTTGAAAGTTGATTTCTTATCTTTGCTAAGGAAAGTACTGCCTTGCATCACTTATTATTGCCATTCAATGTAATTATTCTTTGCCACTGGGAATAAATCCAAATGTCCCATGTACATTCTCCAGCTGACCCTATGGTTTTAACTAAGTCTGTTCCCCTCCTATTAACCTTAGCCATAAACAAGATTAAAATTTTCATTCTCTTCTTGTATACTGCCCTTTCCTTTCTCCCAGTCTTATTCATTGCCTGTCTCTAGAAGTGAACAGGGCCATTGTTATTTACTAGCCACTCTAGAAATGCATAATAATATCATTCAACTTTTCTGACACTTAAATAAAATGTTAAAATTGTCACTGGGCAGTGAAAATATTCCCAGGGTGGGCCGTCTATGGCAGTAAATGTGTTCCTTTTCAGATTGTTGTCCTGTGGTACCCAAACAATAAAGTGTTGCTTATTCCCGTGATTATAACAGCAAAAATCAACATTTTTAAACTTTTTATACTAAAATTCTTTTGATTCTAGACGTACACGGTGACTAGTCTAAGCTGGTCCAAACTTCAGAAGCTCATCCTTGTTTAATGAGTATCTGGAGGATAGCACTGATACCTTTGGGGCCTTGTTAACTTCTTATTAATCCGATACTACACTGAGATGCCAAATTTTTGTGGGAACGCTGAGGCTGTGCCATGCCGTGCTGCTTCCTTGCCAGCAGGGAGACAGCCTGCTTTGTGAGAGAAACTTTCACAGGCAGCAAACACACTGTGAGCTTTATAACGTGTGTTCCTAATGCCACAAGCGCCATCATTTTCAGACACTACCTTCATCTTCACCTCAACTACAAATTTTTGCAGCGTGAGACAGAAGCATGCAGGGCAGCTCCGGCAGGGCTGCTGGATGAACACTTTGACATGGTTTTTGCCTACGTGCTGTTGAAAGGCTCAGCACAGCGGTGGGTTCAACCTGGTGAGCACTTCCCAGCTTGCACGTTCCAACCTTCGCGCTAGAGCTGTGGGGCCTGAGGCCACCTCAGCGGGGAGACAGGCCTCCAACATCCTTGGTCTGACATTAACCTCTTCCAGTTCTTAACTATTCCCTCCTAAGACTTGCCTTTAGTGGGAGACCTTGTAGGTTTCACCCATTCTCCAGTGTGTAAAACAACAAGCATTTCTGCACCGCTTTCTGCCTCAGAGCAGGGACACCCTTCAGAGGTGCCTCCATGGTCACCTTTCTCAGCTCCCTTCCCCTCCTTCTCTTCTGTCCCTCTCTATCTTTGGGCTTCCTCACAGCTGTGTAAATACCTTTATCGAGCTTTGTATTCCCATCCCGGAGATGCTCCCTACTCACACCCTACAGTTGAACAATTTCTTTCCCTCAAAGCTGCTGCCTTCCTCCTTTCCTTCCTTCATTTCCTTCCCTCCTTCATTTCCTTCCTTCCTTCTCTCTCTGCTTGGGCCTAACGTTTGCTGTTGTGGACGAAATGTAATCTTTGCCTTTTTCCAGCTGCGGACACGGCCCCGCAGCCCCTCAGGATGAGCAGGTGACAAACGCAACAGACCCCGCGTTAAACCCCGCAGGCAGGGGCCCGGCGGCGGCGGCGACTGAGCCGGGGGGGTGGCGGGGATCACCGCGCCCAGCTGGTTCCACCGCCTAGGTAACGACCGGCCGGGGGGCTGTGTTCGGTTGTGAGGGGGAGCCGCCCGCGGGCGGAACGCGGCCCCGCGGCCCGTCGCGGCGGCGGGGAGGGGAGGCCGGTCCCTTCCGTCAGGGCCGGGCTTCCGGGCGATCAGGTGACGGCGGCCGCCGGCGGGGGAGCGGCTCGGGGCGGCTGCGGGGAGCGGCGAGACCTGCCGGTGAGCCGAGCCCCAGCGGATCCCGGCTGGTGGCGGAGGGTCGGGGGAGGTGGGGGAAGGCCGAGGCCGGGCGGCGGCTTTAAGGCGGGACGGGAGCGGGCCGCTGCCGAGCCGTGCCCGGGGGCCGCTGGAAGGCCCGGAGCCGCCGGAGCCTGTTGGCAGCGAGCGGGGTGGGGGCGGCCGGAGCGCGGCGGGGGCGCCACGGAAGGCTCGGTCTCGGCCAGCCCTGGCTGTGGCCCCGGTCCCCCGGCTCCCTCCCTCCGCTGCGGGGAGAGGCCCCCGGTTCCCTTTCGGTAGGTGTCTGGCTCCGGGTACGGTCCCAACGCGTTAGCTTGTGGTACCTGCCATTATTGTTATTTTTCTTCTGTTGGGGATTGCTTATTGTGTCTTAAACCACATCATAACTATTCTATTTTATTTTTACATTTTGCTGCTAACCTGGTTAGCCCACTTAAAGAGTATTTAGTGCTTTACATAACACTCCAGACCAGGAAAATGCTCAGGCGGCATTACCCAACTGGTTATATTGGTTTTCTTTTTCTTTTTTTTTTTTTTTTTTCTCCTTTGGACTTGATGAGGTAAGAGGATAAAATCTTTGTCTCGAGATTTGTGCCACGTTTTCTTGGAGCCTATATTCTACTTCTGTGGAATGGTTTAAAAAAGAAAAGAATTCCTGTAGCCACTTGCTTTTTTTTTTTTTTTTTTTTTTTTGATAGTTTGTAAGAGCATCTTGTATTCACGAGGTATATTATGGAATCCTTAGAGTTGCCCAAACAGCCTTTTGCAGGGCCCTTCTCCTGGGAGCAGCAGCTGTAGCGCAGACGTACGTTGCAGAATCCCAATTAATGAAATGAGGCCAAGCAAGGGCACGTTGGCCTGTCAGGCGAAGGGCTGGTTTCAGGAGGCTGAGCAGTCGCCCAGACCTGTGTGTCGGGACCACTTCGTTTGTGGTAATGCTAAAAGAGCAGGTACAGGGTGCTGTCCGGGTTACAGGTAGTAAAAAGATGATCTTGGAAAATGTTTCCAAGGTGTTAAAGTGTTACGTCTTTGGGGGAACAGAATAAAGTAAAAAGGTAGTGAGAGGTAAATGTGCATTTAATGATTACCAGTAGGACTTCAGTCACATACTTGCTAAAAATATCTTAAAATGACTGTCAAGAAGTAAATGTACTTTCTTCTAGGGGCTGTAAACAATTATCAACTAGGGCTTCCTGATGGTTTTACTTGAAGTCCAGGCAATGGTTCATAGGTTAAGAATCGGATTTCTGTTAAACTTTTGAGTGGACATATTTATTTAAACTCTGAGTAAAATTTTTAGATTTAGATATGTTCTAATGTTTATAAAAACTAGAAAATCTAAATAATGATAAGAAAAATAATATTAGTTTATAAGTAGTGATAAGAAAAATAACCTGACAAGTTTTCCTTTCAATTTAAACAGCACCACATTCAGAAACTAAACCAGAACTTTGTTTCTGAAACAAACTAGTTTTGAATTGTGTCCATTTCAGTAATTCCAGATAAAATAAGATTCATTAGGAAAGATATATGGAAAAGTGTCTTTCTAGTGCAATTGTATCTTCAACAGTGCACTTCCTTTTATTTCACTATTATGTATTAGATATTGCAAAGAGGAATAACTTGGGTTATATTCATAAACTAGTCAGAGCCCTAGATCCTCACCAGAAATTTTTCTTTTCATGAAAGAAGATTAAAAAGTAAATACTTCAAACATCCAAATGTTGTAATGCTGTGAACATGTGTTCTACAGCTGTTTCATACAGATGATGTTAGCCTTAAATTTATATTCTTTCTCTGGTTAAATTATTGTTCATCTGCTGTATTCCCAATGGATTTTTTTTTTTTTGTATGCTTTAACTTACAGTACAAACTCTGCCAGTGTGTTTTGAAGTGTTCCTCTTGTATTTTTAGAGTTAGGTCTTTTAGCATTTTAGCAAATGCTGTAATTTTTCATTTGTTGAGTTCAGAAACGTGGTCTTTTACAGTAGCCATTGGGCTTGCATTTTCCTGGTGTGCAGTTCTCCCACTAGATTTATAGACTTAGTTTTTAAAGCATTTGAGTAAAATTTCTTACTGCCTGTTAGCGCGATTTGTACACAGTATTTATACACAGCATAGAGACTGTATCAGTTTCCTGCACTTACTCCTTTCAGGGATCTCCTGTGCTCTCATGAAGCTGTCAGGTCCCAGTGTGCCATCTGCTTCTTGGAGGGCCAGTTCCACCAGCTCTTTCAGCCCTGCTTATCCTTTAGGAAATTCAGTGGGATTCATGCTGGATCCCTAAACATCCATCTTCACTTTCATGTCTTCTTCACACTCCACCAGACTTTTTTTGTTGAAGAAGACTGCTTGAAAAGTGGTTCTTTGTTTCTCAACTATTTGTCTGTTGTTGGCCTTGATTCCTGGATGAAGTAAATGCCATCGATTCAGTCATGTTCAGAACGACCTGTTGGGATATCACAGGGGTCATGAATTAAAGGAAACAAACAGCTAATTTATATGGCTTTTAAATAACAAAGATACTGTTTTCCTGTAAATATTTAGAAAGCAAAGAAGCAAGAAAGTAAAAAGATAAAATATTTGAATGCTTGCAGTTAGATCACAGCTGATTTTTATACTCTTTCGTTTGTTTCGTTTGCTACACCTCTGTGTCTGGGGTTGATTTGGAGGCTTGATCTAAGGGACAAGGTTTAGCAAACCTGCACTGGCACCTCTAAATTCTGTTTACTTAACCTCAAAAGTTGTGTTATATCCTATCCCAGGATATAACTTCCTGCTGAACTTTAAATCAAAATGAAAATAGGGTTGGTCTGGCCTGTTGTGGTGTTGGTGGTTCTTTTTTCAGTTTGTAGTTTGTTGGTTTGGTGGTGGGTTTTTTTGCCCACTAAAAAGTTTTGTGTCAGAGTTCAAGCAGTTCAAGTGACGTTTCAACAATTTTGAACTTGTTCTACACTTGGAACAAATTGAATTTGCAGTTGAACTCCTACTTTAGGATTCACAGACTGCGTTCACAAGTGACACAATATATGATTATCACGTGTAAGTTTAGTCACTGGATGCTGTTTCATGGCTGCTGCTTTGTATACGTGCAGCTGAACAGACCCCAACAGCACTTGTTAGAGACATAGTTACATTAAACAGTATTCCAGGGACAAGAACAAATGTTTGAGAAGGCTTTACAGGACAAGATTGATTATTTTTATTGTATTTTGATATGTTTTTGATATGTTAAATTGGTTGGGTCCTAATAGGTCATAAAGCCCAATCAACCTACTTAGAAATAATTCAGAGAGGATCCCAGTACAGACTAAGGAATAGCCTCCTCCGAAGAGAGTAGATTCTGTGCCTGTTGCATTATATCATTTTAATCTTTCTTCTGCCTCAGCCATCTTTATTCCATTCCATTACTGATATTCCTATGGATTTTTCTATCATCCTTCATAACTTCATGATTTATTTATTTTTCATAGTTGCTAAAAGCTAAGAGTTTTTTAAGTATTTGTGAAGATACAGGTTTTATCTTTTTGATGAGTCTCCAGACTTCTGGTGTTAAATATATGCAATGTAATTTGGAAAAAAGGACCATTTTTCCCACATTGCTTTTAGGGACACTGAAATTCATTGATTTGCCTCTTCTATATGTTTTCTTTGTGTTATATGCCAAGATACAAGAGCCAGACATTTCTTGTGCCAATTCCATAAGGTGATGCTATGGTTTTTTTACAATGTGTTGAATTCCTTTGTTTTAAGGAGGTTTTCTTGATGTTGATAATTCCCAGCAAATACATATCAGTCTGAGTTGGTAAGTTTTAAAGCTTTAAACTACCGAGTAAGATGGGCTGAAGATTCTGGTAGTAAGGATGTGTGAAAAATCCAAGCACCTTTAACGTATAGCTTGTGGGGTGGCAGTGTTTCCATCTGCCTTGAACTAGCATGAATTTTAATTTTGTACAATGAAGTGTGTGGCTCCTGAGTGTAAATGAAACCATGGTTTAGAGTCAGCAGCGCTGAAAGCAACGTATGTTAAAGTACAGCATCTGCGAATACTGCTGCCCTTCTGGGACACTGTGCAAAATGATGTAACTGAGTGAAAAAGCTCTGCAAAAATATCTGTCACTTGCTGTAATTGGGTCTCTCCATTGCAATACCTTTGTGAGGCTGGAGTTACGATGCTTTCTCGACCCTGCAGTGGGATTGTATTGTATGAAAAAAACCCTGTTGACGATACAGCGAGAGATACTGAGGTTTTATTTTGCTGCTCTGCACCTGTGCTTCAGCACTGCTGCAAAGAGGGAGTGCTAAGGAAAGCCTTTAATGCTTGTGGGGTAAGTTTGCAAAAAAATTAGCTTCTGAAAAATTTAGGTTGCCCTTTTTAAAATGCTTGGCTGTTTGAACTTGCAAAAAGTTTAGATAATCACCTGTTTCTTTCTCACTACCTTACCCAAGTATTCATATCCTTGCAGCAGCAATATGATGTCAGAGTTTCATGAAAAGCACAGTGGAGTATTTTACACATTTTTGGTTTGGTGAATTAATTTCTGTAACAGTGGAATATTTTAAACATTTTTGGTTTGGTGAATTAATTTATGTAACTGCTGAAACTCTCTTAGTTCTTGGATTAAGTGTCTTGCACTGGTAAAAGTGTTTTTTTTCTGGAAATGTAAATACCTTGTCCTGAGTCTCAAAGGTTTAGGTACTGTGGAATTGGCATATCAAGGAATTAGGCTGTAAAGGTTGTTGCTACTGAAATAAAATGAATGGGATTCTTTGCTAAATACGATTTTGTTAATGACAGGTGAAAGCATGTAAGTAAAATTAAAGCACATCTAGTATTCTAGTATTAATGCAGTACTAAAATTTTTGATAGTTTGAAAGTACTAGAAATATTTGATAGTCATATCGACACACTACTGAGATAGCAGCAATTACTGCTCATGAGACAAATCAAGTACTAAGCCACCTTTGCTTGCCATTATTATAAATAATATTCCGAACTAATTAACACTGAACTTAAAACTATGCACTAAGTTAGTCTGTCCAAACTGTGAATTGCTTCGTGTTTAAATCCTATTTCAGGCTGCACTCATAGCTATAACTTGCATTGAATTTTTGGAAGAACATGTATGACTGAGTGAGCACATTCTTCTCCTTGCAAATGGCATTTATGAGAAAATACGGTGGGTTTCTTTTGGCTGTGGATGTCAGTTCTTATCAGTAACTTTAAAATACAGGTCACATCCACCAGGTCATACTTCAGGACTTTAAAGTAGCTTAGTTTCTAAAAAAAGATCCCTCTTGGCTATGTTAAACTAAACCCATCAACAACAGGATTCAAGTGCTTTTCAGATAAATCACTACCAGTTTGGAACAGGACAGAATGCAATGTTATAATGCCAAGAACTTGTTTGTTTACTTTTTTCCCCTTTCTCACTGCCAGAATTCCAACAGGAAAATTCTCTTGACCGTGTGTCTGGGTAGTTCTTGAGGATGGCAAGCAAAGGATCCACAACTTCTGCATCAACAAAGAGCTCCAGTACCGGAGGGACCAGTGGCAGCAGTAGCAGTAATGGTGCTGGGGATAATGCTAATCAGGACAACACTTTTGAATGTAACATCTGTTTAGACACTGCCAAGGATGCGGTGATCAGCTTGTGTGGACATCTCTTCTGGTATGTACTCAAACCGTCATGGATAAACTAGAACACCCTATACATCTCTGATCACATAAAAGGACTTTTTATCTAAAAGATGTCAAAGTATCTTATAGAAAATTATTAAGTACCATGGTTTTTGTTTAGGAGCAGTTTGGTTTTGCTCCTCAACTGTTTTTTTCTTTGCTTATGTTCTGGGGACCAGGTTTCTTGTGTCTTAAACTTCCTGTACTTCTCAATTATTTTGTAAAAGCAAACAAATGAGCAGCCCCACATAGAGAGTTCGGTGCTCATTGATACTGCTTGCTTATGTCTGTTATTTTATTTGTTTTCTGCATAAGTTTATGTAAATTTATTTTCTGCATAAATTTATCCTAGGAATAGATGGAAAATCACTTGGTGATGGCATGTCTAGGTAAAACTAGATTAAATTATCAGACAAAAGGATTTGGAAGAATAGAACCTTAAAAATAGCGCCTACCTTGTCTGAATGCTGTTGTCAAGACCAGTTTGAAAGCAGATGGCTGCTTAGCAGTTTTATTTCTTAGCTACCTTGTTTGTCTTCTACCTTTTTTAAGTTGCCATATTAAATTAATCTTAAAAGTAGTTCTGCATAATGGTAATTTCTCTGCCCTGAGCATCTGTGTCTGATCTCAGTAACTGACCCTACTCTGAGCATTGGGTTGGACTCGGGGCCATTTGAGGCACTGTCCAGCTTGAATAGTTCCATGATTCGGTGAATGTGGCCAGATGTTTTAGTTAAATGTCCCTTGCACGACTTCTTTTAAGATCCTGAAGTCTCATTACTAACATCTTCCTCGCTTACATCTTAGCTCAAGGATATTTTTTGATGGTATCAGAAGAGAAAATCTGTATAGTAAACACTGATATTAATTAATTAATATGGGCCTTTGGTATGGATGAGGATCCAGGGATCAAAGGTGATATGTGGAGAATGGTGTTAGCAACTTAATCAGATTGTGTAATCTGAAACGACCAGTGGAGATGGGTCTTGGGCTGTGCTTCCAAAAATTATTTTAATGGGAGGTTATGGAACCAGCTCAGCTGGATTCCAGGATTCTCTTGTCTCCAAGCTGTGCTATCCATGCTGCACTTTATACATACTCACATCGAGTTGTCAGCAACTAATTCTATTTTCCTTTTTATTTTCCTTCTCTGTGAACAAATCGTCCTGGGAATGCTCACAGTTGGCCTTGTTTACACCAGGTAAGACAGGTTTCCTTTTTCTTTGTCTTTCATCAGCTCCTGTTACTTAGTGAAGCTCTTGATTCTCTGGAGTATCCCCCTCTTTTCAAATGCACTTCTTTCTCTCCTGGGCAATTGAAACCCACTAAGGCAACTTCATGCGCAACACCCTGCAATCTGTTCGTTCAGCAAAAAGAAAACTTAGATTCTATTCCATTTGCTTCCTGCTTTTGAGTGTTCCCAGTTTTGCTGTGAGAATTCCTGTAGGCAGTTAACATGGGTTTAGTTTGCAGGCTTAAGCGCTGAGCGTACTTCACTTTGCAAACGTAGTGGTTTACCTTGTGGTAGCATTCTAGAAAAGACAGCTGAAAGGACGGTGTCTGCACTGGTCCTGGGCCTGTGCAGGACTGCTGGTACTGTTTATTTCTTCATATTTTATTTCAGTGCAGTTCTGAATGTGTACACACCAGTAAGTGCATCATACCAGAGCAATAGTCAAAATGGCTCTCTGCTTTGGAGAGTACTTGACACTTACCAAAATGTTCTGCTCCATGGCTTTCTAAGAAATTGCTAAAGTCTCCCTGCCTGGCTGCAAATGAGGTTCCCATGTTGGTTTTTTCATGGTCTTTTACTATTTTTTTTGTAATTTCCTTTCTTTCAGTGGCTAGAGACAAGGCCAAACAGACAAGTGTGTCCTGTATGCAAAGCGGGAATCAGTCGAGATAAAGTTATTCCTCTGTATGGAAGAGGCAGCACTGGGCAACAGGACCCCAGGTAAGAAACCTAAATACAACTATTTTTGTATGAAAACTGAAGATGAAACTTCTAGTTTAAGGTCTTAAGATGAAATTATCAAAGTGCAGGATTCACAATTTTAAATACTTTGTCAAAAGACAGAACTGATAATTCTGCCAGATACTTCCTGCTTTTTCAGGGCCTGTGTTTGCACACCTTATTTTCTTGTTCAACTGGCAATTTATTCTAATTTGAACGGGGTGCTAATTACCAGTTACAAGTGGCAGTTTGCAACGAATATTATATAAGCTTCTCCAGTCAGATAAAATGTTCCTGTCCTCAGTTTCTAGCCTTTGCAATGGGATTTTGTTATTCAGAAGTGCAGTATTTTAACTCAGTTGTGTGGTGCTGAAGGGTCCTAAGGTGGTTGTTCTGGCTGCTCACATGCTGCCCCCAGCTCTGCTGGAGTGAGGCCCTGTGAGAGGCTGCTCTGGGTCCATTCTGTCTGATTAGCCAGGATACTCTTGTTGTGTGTCCTTGCACTTGAGCTAACTTCACATCCTCCTGCAGAGAGAAAACTCCGCCACGACCCCAAGGACAGAGACCTGAACCAGAGAACAGAGGGGTAAGTGAAAAAACAAGCTCAAGCAGATAAATCGTTTTTATCGGCGGTGGTATTTATTCATTCTGGAGGACATAATGTGTTCCCAAGATCCTGTGTGAAGATCCTATAGCTTATATTTCTTGCTCATCCCCAGTAAGTTGTTTGTGAATAATTGGTAGCTGTGGTGTGGCAGAAAGCTTTCCTGTAGTACTTTTTATCATCCCAAAGAATGGGATTTCATGAATTGTGTTTTGTGAAAACTGCCATGTGGCATTGCTGGAAATGTTCTTCATATTCCATCATTCTCCGTATATAAACACAAGGAACACTTTACTTTGAGAATTCTTTGTAGAAGTATATTTCTGTCAAACTGTAAGTGTCATGGAAATATCTAATCCGTGTGTGAACAAACTTTTTTGGCACCAACACCTGCTTCTACCATTTCTATGGGACATTGGTGTTCCATGGCATTACAAGCAAAAGCATGTAGATGTCTGTTGGATACGTGTTAATTTAAAGAGAGGTTGTGGTTTTATTGAGGAGATTACATAGAGGGAATGTAGCCAGCAGCTGGCATAGGTTGAACAGATGTAGGGGTAGCCAGCAGGGCAGACCAACGTCAGTGAGCACGACCTGATGAAACAGTTTCATGTTCCATGCAAGTCAGCCTAGGGTCCTCGGAGAGCATTTCTATACCTCATGCTTCAAGCAAACAACTCTGCTGGGTGTGATTAAGGAACATTTCTGTATTGAATGTATTAGGAGCTCAGTTCTCTCTCACTAGGGAGTTGCCACCTTATTAAATCAGCTGTTGTACTTTGTTTGAACCTTTTAGCTGGTGCTGCCATAGGCCAGAGGAATCTGGTATGAAGCCATGGCACTAGTGATGCTGCCCTCCCATTTCCCGTGTGTGCAGGATCTGCCATACAAAGCACTTTGCTGTTCCTGGTAGTTAATGGCAAAATGATTGAGAAGAGTCATCGTCAAAAGATTAACTCCTTAAATCAAGGATCAACCCAGAAATGTCTGTCTTTTTTTATATGAATGAAATCATCTTTGTCTTCCTGCCGTTTGGAGGTGACAGACCAGAGGGTTTTTCAGCATTGCTTCTGCTGTTTTAATTCTGAGACGAGAGGACAGTTTAGTGGATTGCAGAACATGGCAACTGTGAACTCTCCACACTTTTAAAATATAATGCAACTACTTAGATCCATATACAGTTGGTTCTCAAATAGGACGCTGCTTTTATACCGTAGGATTCACCTTGATTCAGACTTATCTTTTGACTTGTGTGGGTGTGGTATTTAAGTCTGGATCCCACAGGGGTCAATGTTGTTGCATTGTAACTCTTCCTTTTTTCCTCCTTTCCTTGTGTCTTGCATTCCTGCCCCAAATGACTTTATCTGCCACCTTAGAGTCCCCCGGTAAATTATTTTTTTTTTACACTTTTGTTCTCTGTACTGCTCTATGCATCCCACTGACAATTTATCACTTTACTGAATGTTTAAATAATACACGTGTATCATTAAAAAAATCAATGCAGGTTATTTTTTTACAATGTCTTTCTTATAGCTATATGGCTAATAGCTATTCATACAGAATTACTAAGACATTGTTAAGAAATTGGTAAAGCTGATTTTAATATATTGTCAGATATATACAATTTTATTAATTGTATATATATTGTCAGATATATACAATAATTTAAGCTGAGAAACATTATAGAAAAGCTTTTGTTAATTTGTGGCCTTCAAGCAAGAACTGTTGTTCCTAGTTTTCATTTTCTCAAACTTTTGGGTTGCTCTGGCAAGTTTGCTACTGTGAGAAACATTTTAAAGCCAGGAGAATTAAGGAGGTACTTAACAATAGTGTGGCAGACTAAAAGTTGCCAGACAGCATGATACTCCTTCAGCCTTAGAAAAGCCAGTGAGAGGGGATGTCTGCATTCTTACAAAATAAGCTTTATTATTAAATAAGCTGAAAATTTTATTCAGCTTATTTCTCTGAAATAAGCTTTAAATGACTGATACCTTTTTTCTCCTCTGTTGCTTTGTTCTCTGCAGGGATTCCAGGGCTTTGGGTTTGGTGATGGTGGCTTCCAAATGTCATTTGGAATTGGGGCGTTTCCCTTTGGTATATTTGCAACAGCATTCAACATAAACGACGGGCGACCTCCTCCAGGTACTGTGCATCCCATCTTCTCCGAGAGTCCTGTCACAAACAGAGGTTTTACTCACTCCCTTATAACTTTGAAACAAACGGCCTGCTAAATGACAAAACTTCCTGAACAGTAAAGTAAATCAGTGTTGTAACCAGAAACACAAAATGAGGGAAAACACCCAGTGGAGAATATGGTCTCTGGCTTACATATTTTGTACGAGTGCTAATATGAGAAGCAAGTTTATCACTTCCATATGATTTGCTGAAGGCCCTCCTGAGAGGCTCAACTGGAGAGGAACAACGGCACTGGAGACTTCTCCCCTTTAGTTCAAATTTCTCCTCTGGTACTCCAGTCGACTGCTTCTGAAAAATGAGACAAATTGTACTGGAGTTTATAATAAAGAGTCAGTAGGAGTGTACGAAGGAGATGCATATTTCCTGAAAGATGAGAAGGAAAATTTTAAATTGGTGCTCTGTATCACAAAATAATGACAGCAAAAACTGTTCCTTTTTTCAGAAATTTATCTCTGAGACAGTCTGTATTCCACAAGAAGTAACTTCCTGGTGGAATGATTTCATTGTTTTTAATTAAGAAAAACCAGTTGGGGCCTTGCTCTCTAAAAAATTGAGTAATTCCCAGAAAACCTCCTCCCCATCTGCACCATAGACAGAGTCTACCTGTTTTCAAGAAAAAAAACTACTGTCCAGGATTTTCTGAACTTTCTTAGTGACAGGTCGTGCCTGGCAAAGTCTTCTTTACTGTGTCATATAACATAGGAATTATGAGAAACAAAAACACATTGTTTGTGTCATGCCTGTGTTGCCAGGGACCTGTGCTGTCCCTGGCTTAAATTAACTTGCCTATTAACTAGACTTCAGTGTCCACTGAAAATTTGTGTGGAGGTGTGACTGAGCTCAGGAGTATGTAAATAGACACTGTTGGAACAGCCATAATTTAAGCAACTCCTTTAGCTGCTTTTCATCCGTGGGTTCAGTACAGCAGTTCCAGAAAAGCACGGCTTGAGATTTAAAGCTCTTGTGCTTTTCATTAGTTCTCTTGGTCAAGGCTACACACGCAGCTTTGGCCGTTTTATCATTTCCTTATTCCGAGGGTTTCACCTCGATGGGGAGGAGCACTCGGAGGTGGTAAAGTTCCAAAGGATGGAAATAGTGAACTTAGCTCAGTCAGCAGTGAACCAAGCAATGAACTTAGCTCAGCACTGTCTCCAGAAGCACTCCCAGCAGACCTGCATGTACTCCAGCACCTGGAGCTGCCTGCTGCCATTAGTCATGATCAGGTTTACCAAGAGTCTTGCTTCAGGGAGCTGTGGTTGTCTTCCTTATGATCTTCCAGTATGTCTGGCCAGAATGAGGGTAGGAAATAACAACAGTTTCTCACCAAGTGTATTCCTTGCATATCTTTCAGTTTGTGAATGTACTATGTTCAGAATATACATAATTCTGGAGAAGAGGAAGGAGCTGAACTGTGTGTTGTTTTTTTTTTACTTCCTGTTTTCCAGCTGTTCCAGGGACTCCTCAATACGTGGATGAGCAGTTCTTATCCCGCCTCTTCCTGTTTGTGGCTCTGGTGATAATGTTCTGGCTGTTGATTGCATAAATCTTTTCCATTATTCTGCATATTCATGGCCATCATGGCCACTGAAACAGTTACAAACTGCATCCCCATCCCATTTAAAACCTCTTGGTGTCTGGTTCCGTAGCTAACTATGGGCTTCAGGAATTGGTGCTCCCACAGCACAGAGAGGAGTTTCGTCTTTTGCACCAGAGTTGGAAATTAAACATAGGTTGCAAACCCTGTTTCAGCTCAGCTATCTGTACAGTGGGTTCCTGCCACAAACCATGGGCCTAGCTTTGAGCTCTGCTCCTGAAAGGAGTGCTGCTTTGAGTTCCTGTGCCAAGCAGTGACACCAGGTTTGTGTGAAAGACCGTTGCCCCAAGGAAGACTGGGCAGGTAAGAAAACTTCTGCAGCGTGATCAGTATCTCGTGCTTGGCCACCGCGATGGATCTGCCAGAGTTGTGGATGTTATTTAATGTCTTCACATCAACATCCAACCTTCTTCAGGAAGTCGTCTCCAGTGCTGCTGAGACTCTTTGGGCACAGCGTGTGATACAAACGGAACCAGGTTTGGAGACTGTTTTCCCTTCTTGCTGTTATTTCCCAGCGTGATGGAAAACCCCTCTGGAAGCGGTTCTAATGGCTGTTAGAAGAAGGGATACAAATTTATGCTGCAATTTTTTTAAAACCTGAATTTGCTGGAGCCAGACACTGGAAGATTCTCTCCTTGTAGAGCTGGGTGGGGTTGCTGAACAGTGCGACTGTCTGCCTCACCCAGCCCAGTTCCTCACTGACAAAACAGTGTTGTCTTCCCTGGTTCTGCGCGGCAGCCTGTGGCTGCCCTCCTGGATAATCCCCTCAGCCCTGTCACTGTAGCTACATTTATTCTTCCCAAGGCTTTGAGACTTTCTACGCAAGATCATGTACTCCAAATAAAATCCTATTACAGATCAGAGGTCAACCGGTTTGGGGAGAGGAACCCTGATGTGAGTTTTGAGGTTAAACTTGTCATGCTGTAAAACTATACAGGAAGAAAAACGAGATCCTGCCTTTGCTAGCACGTGCCACAGTAGGGAACATTTGGAAGAGCTTCTCTCTGGAGGTGCATGAAGCTACTCCGTGCCACAGCAGAGAGACTCCAGTGTCAGCGTCTCTGCGGTATCTACCAAAGATATTCTTTGAAATGTAGGAGGAGACCGAGACCACAACCATTTATGTGCTGAGGGGAAAATATTTTAGAAGGTGAGCACTCTGTAGCCATCTGGAATCCTGGTGGGTGCACAGCTTTAAAGAGTACTCCTGATGTATTTGTGTAGATTCCTTCAGAACAGCGGGTATGAGAGAGTCCCTAGCAAGACTGAACAGTTTTCATATTTCTCTGACTAGGCAATTACATTTTTCTTATTGTTTTTAGATTATTTTGATTCAGATTGATGATAGTCATAATGGTTTCCTTCAAGATGAATAGTGTGACATCCGTGGCAAAACAGACGACTGACAAATCAACTCAACTCAGACACTTTGTTTCAATAGCTCGGGTTTTTCTAGGATATGGATGAGGTTCCTGGGCAGGACCTTAATTAATTGTTGTAGAAGCTTATTTATGTAATTATAAACTCTTCACTTTTAGTAGCAAGACAGAGGATCACTTTAACTTGCCTACCTCCAAAATTCCATCTGGCAAGTGGAACGTTGCAAAGCTTCTGCAGCGTTTTGCCACCTGTAGTCAAATTTCTACCTGACTCAACGATAATCTGGCAGAATATATTACTCAGCGATAAATAATTGAAGGGGGGTTTCACCTTCTGCCGCGTGGCGCTTTCCAGAAGCTCCACCACTTCTACACGCGGCTCTTCTCGAGTGCATAACCAGGACCCTTTCCAGGAGAGCGGCTGTTGATGCCTCCTCCCCAGCCCTGGCTGCAGCTCGGTGCGGCGGCCTGGGGTCCTCTCCTGACCGGGCAGCACCACCTGCTGATGGAAAGGGAAAGTTCACGTGATAGTGAAAGGGATGGGTTTCCTCCTCCTCCTCTTTGTACTGAGAAACTGGACGCTGAGAGCAGAGGTTATCCAGGGAGGGGCAGGTTATCCCTTTAAAGCCTTTTTTTTTTTTTTTTCCCGATAAAGAGGACAGAAAAGTGACTGTAATAGGTTCAAGAGGTATTGAAACTGATTTAACTAACAATTGTTTTAAAATACAGAATTTTAATGGCTTCGGGTTTGTTTTTGTTTGTGGTTTTTTTTTTTTCCCCTCTGGTGAGAGACGTAATGGATTTAGCCGGTGGCTGCAGAAACATGACTGAGAGTCCTTGTTTCCTGGCAATGCGAGAGTGAAATAGTCTAAAAGTGTTAACGCTTTCATTCCTACCTTTTTCTTGGTGTGCTTTTTGTATCGTCCCACTTCCCCTCCTTGTACTCAAACTGCACACAGCCCGTAACGGCTCGTTTAGTGCATTACCATTACTGTTCACTAATTTTCACTGTTGTGAAAGTGATTTAGAATTAAAAAATGGTTTTACATTGACCCGCAGAGCGCCGCCGTTCCTTTATGCACCGCGGGCGGACTGAGGTGAGGCGAGGCCCTACCTTGAGGGTGAGGAGCGGAGGAGCCCGTTGGCGGGAAGCGTGAGGGACGGGGGGGACACCTCTCCCTCAGGGGGCGGCCGCTGATGGGCGGGGCCGGGGCGGGTGCAGCGGCGGGAGCTACTACCCTCTGTGGCACGTGGTGGGAGGGGCCGGGAATGGGGCGCGGCTGCACTATCATTGGTCCGCGTCGCGGAAGGGGCGGGATACTCACCGCGGAACAGCGCGGGGGGATTGGCCCGCGGTCGGGAGGGGGGCGGAGTGCCGCTTGACCCGCGGCGAGGAAAAGGGCGGGGCGATAAACCGCAATAGCCGCCAGAGGGGAAGAGGGGCGGGGACCGGGGGGGGGGGGGGGGGGGGGGGGGGGGGGGAGGTGGTGCGTGCTCCCGGGGCCAGGTGCGGAGTGACCTCCCGCGCGTGCCGTAGCGACTGACGTCAGGCGCGGGCGAGCCCCGGGGCGGCGGCGCGAGGATGGAGGGGCCGCCAGGTGAGGGGGCGGACGGGACGGGACGGGACAGGCCAGGCCGTGGTGAAATGTTATCCCGTGTCCCCGGGGATAGTCGGGCCGGGTCCTGGCGGGGGTGGCTGTCGAGGGCAGCCGGACACCGGATCCGGTGTGAGGGGGGGGGCTGCTGGGGCCGGCACGGCCGCCCTCGCCCTGTCCCTGATGTGGCGCCCGCTGCTGTTGCCGTTTCTTCGCTGGCCGCCTCCGTGACATTCCTGCCGCCCCGAGGGGAGCCCGCGGCCGCTCGCCTTGCCTTCGCGCCGTTTCCTGCTCTGGTTTCTCCGTTTCCGTCCCTTCCCCGGGACGCTCCGGCGGTTGTTTCGGTGGAATGTCGGGATGTTCGTTTCCGCCGGGGAGCGAGCCCGCCGCGCCGGGCAGGCTGAAAGCCGTGTAGCCCCGCCGCTGGCGGGGGAAGCGCTGCGGGAGCCCGCGGTTCTTAAATCCCGTTAATCGGGATCCGCGGTCCCGTTTGCAGCCCGGGAAGCGGAGGAGCAGGTTCCCAGGCTGCCTTGGCCCGTGGTGGCAGCGATTCCAGAAGCTCGGTTCCCTCCGAGGAGAGCCTCGCCGCCCCGGGCACGCCGTGGCCTGTCCTTTCGTTCCCCTGCCTGGATGCTGGGTGAAAAACAATTTGCTTTAGAGAAGAAGAGGGCGGGCAGTGGAAGCTTTACTCCAGGTTCCTCTACCCCCTTGCTCTGTGGGGCAGAGCCGAGCTCAGCTGTGGCTCCGGGTGTTCCCAGCAGCTCCCGGCCACGGGGCACCCCATGGCCCATTTGGGTGAATCCTGTCTGCGTGGAGACCCCCGTGGGTCCTGCCCCTCTGCTCCGAGGGTCGTACTTGCTTGTGGTTGGGCAGTGAGTTATTTCTCCGAAATATCTCTTTGTGTAAAACCTACAAGGAGATGTTCACTTTGGTTATTGTTAAACGTTTTCATTGACCTACGCAGTGAGGTGGAAGTGCACAGAAGGCTGATGACTCCTGTTTTGTGTAACTTCAAGGAAGTTGACCTTGGTACCAACTTGTCTGAGCAACTACTTAGTTTCAATGTTCTTTGGAAGGTGGAGATCTATGGTTAGTGGTTTTCCTTCTCTAAGCACACTTCTTTCCTTGTGCAATCTTACTGCAAGTGAACTTCTGGTAGCAGGAAAAAGCAGGTTTGAGATCTGCCCAGCTATGTGACACGTTCCTTGTGCCATCCCGTGCTCCTCCAGATCCTCAACTCTTGCTTTAATGTGCCCACACAGCTGTTTGGGTTCTGGGTAGCACTTATCCACGTGCCAGATGCTTTTTGCACCAACGTTTTCATCCTGGTTTTCCTAGCTTGCATGCATCTGAATAACTAGGGCTTATGGGGCATCTAAATACCTCTGTGGCTCTGTGACAGTTCTATCAGGAACTGTTATAACTATATTATAATTATGATAAGTATTTTCTGAAAGGGCAGCAGGACAGTAGCATCGTCCCCTCTTCCTAAGCCTGACGTCTGTCTGGCCTTGGCTCTACAGGAATGTTCATTCGAGCGTGTAATTCCTTCCTGGTAGTCAAATTGTTCTCTACTGAATAAAGTTTGCCTTTCCTTTCTTTCAGTTCTGGGAAATCCAGTTAATTACACAAATGAGTGCAAACGTTCTGTGCTGAGTCAGTGGCACGGGGGAAATAGTAGCCTGGCTTCCTGGCCTAGCACGGTTCTCTGTGGGAATTGTTGCGCTGGAGCACTCTGCCTTCCCGAAATCTCTACTCTGAGGACCGGCAGAGCTGTAACTGAGCTGGTCTGTGAAAAATCATGTTGGCTTTTTTTTGTCTGCAGAACGTGAAGGGGAGGGTGAGGGAGTGACAGTGAGGGTCACAGTGAGGGAGCCCTGGAACAGGCTGCTCATGGAGTCCCCTTCTTTGGAGGTTTTCAAGACCCTCCTGGATGCTGTCCTGAGTGACACGCTCTGGCTCTGGGCAATCCTGCTTCAGCAGGGGAGTTGGACTAGATGAGCTCTATGGTCCCTTCCAACTCTAAAAATTCAGTGAAATTCAGTGAGAGGATGGCAATGCTATGTCTGGAGGGGAAAAAGAGAACATGTAAGATGTCAGAGTTTGATTTGGGAACTGCGCTCTCTGGGGTTCGAGGCTGCCTGGGATTGGCTTAACTTTCTATGTGTGACGGCTTTCCCATCAGCTCTATAATTTAAGGTTGTTCTTTACCCGGGATGCAGGAACCGATCTGATGCCGTTTGTTCTGCTGTGACGTGGTCTCTGCTTTGTTCCCGTGCAGGTGAAGAGGTCTGGAAATGCCTGGGCTGCGGGGACGGCATCGCTGCCGGTCAGCGCCTCTACAAGACCGTCAGCGAAGCTTGGCACGTGGCCTGTTTCCGGTAGGTGGAAATTTAGCCCGTTATGCTCTCCTTGTGGTGTTCGACCGACTCCGAACCCGGTGGGTAAATATCCGATATTAACAGGGGGGTTGGTGCTGTCATCTCTGTGCCTGAGCTCTCCCAGGGCCTCTGTGCTGTGGTTTGGAGCCGTACCTCGGTGCCCCTGGAGCTGATGGAGTCCCAGCAGCAGCCTGACGCTGCCTGGCAAAGCCTTGCCATGCTGGCACAAACAGGAATAGATAACGTGCCAATGAAAGCTCTGATTTACCGGTGGTGGCAGCAGACGTAGGTTGCATATTTGTCTTCAGCTGCATTCCAGAGTAGTGCCAGGGCAATTCGGGTAGCCTATTGCTTTTTCTATGTGTGGTAGGTACAAGGGAGATATCAGGGTGTTGGGGAACAACCACTGACGTGGGGGAGAGAGATCTTGCTTTTTACTTCCCCTCCTGTTCAGACTGTTAAGACATACAAACTTATGAAATCTGTGGGATATTGTTGCTATCAGCAAGGACGGAAAGGGCTCACTGATGTGCTTTTCTTCCTGGCAGTAGGAGTCGTGCCTCTCCTCAGTGTTTCATGAGTTCTGGGTTCAGTTTTCATGCTCCAGAATCACAGTTCTGAAGGGGCCTATAGATTTGAGAGGGGGTTGAGTACCTGCAGCTCCTGCTGGTTTCTGTGTTGGAGCAGCCGTTGGCTTGAATCTGGAGAGGCTAATGTTTTGGACACCGTCAAAGCAAATGGGGGAAAAGGAAGCCAAAGTGTGGCTTTGGAGGAATGTTTTCTGGACCGAGATTGGCATCTACTGTCCTGGTTTAAAAAAACAAAAGAACCCAATAAAATACCCCAGCTTTGTTGAAGTGAGAATTATGGCTCTTGGTGTATTTTTTAAAAAAACAGCATATCATGCTGCCAAAGCAATGCTAGCTCTGTTGACTTGGAAAATGCTGTTTGTTAGAATGACTTGGTGATAATCACAGTTACGGCTTTATATTGTCTTTTGGGTTTATGTTGGTTTGCGTATTCATGTTTAGCTGTGTTGAGTCAGCTTCTCCTAATCCTGGTTTTCTCTTCCCCCTAAAGAACCAGTATCTTGTTGTTGAGCTTCCCTAGATTGTGCCAGTAGCTAAATTCAAAGCTCTGTGTGCTAGTAGCTCTGTCTTTCTTGCCTTTGAACATGTTTCTGTTGTGAGTCTCAATTCGCAAATATCTTGGTGCTTCTTGCTCGTGGGGCTGTTGAAGTGGAGAATAGCTGAGCTGGAGGCAAATCCTGCCCTTACAACACTTTGCAGAGAATTTGATATTGTACTTTATCTTGTAAAATGGAAGTTTGGTGGAGTGGTGGGGTTTTTTTTTGTTTTATACAAGTGAGGACGCCAGCTTTTCTCCTGAGCTGTGCTGTAACTTTCCACGGTTGCTGATGTGCTTCTCTGCTGCTCCATGCTCTTGGCTCCCGCGCCGGCCGCGCTGCCATGCTGAACGAACAATTGGAACCTGCAGTAAAGGAAGCTGCCCTTCCCTTTTTTCCTAGTTCCAGGGTAGGACTGTACGTGAAAACAAATTTCCAGTTTGCGCTCCGTTCCCCCTTTTCTTCTGTTAGCCCTGGGCCATGCCAAGCAGCAGTCTTGTGCTCGACATCCCAAAGCCAAACTTTAAAAACCCTCTGAGGGTTAGGAGCCTTTGGTTAGCTGGTAGCTGTGAGTTCCGGCAGCTCTTGTGGAGTGTTTTTTACAGTCTTCCTGTGGATTAGCTGACTCCCTGGCCTGGCACATAATTTCTCTAATGCTGGTTGGCGCTGGTCCAGGCTCGTTAGCTCTGTTTATTCTTGGTCAGGCCGGGCTGCTGATCATGCTTGGCACTGGCAGGAGCTGACGTACATGCGTGTCTCTGAGGATTTAAGTTTTTTGTCGCTTCCCTCCTTCCTCAAACTGCATGTGCAGGAGCTTTGTCTCCAAAACCTGTATTTTCTCTGATGTAGCTAGAGAGACAAGCAAATCCCTATTCGTGTATCTTGGATATTTTAAACTCTTCTTTGGCCAGCTGGTCCTTAGGCTTGAATCCGAAGGGTTGGATCTGGCTGAGGAGGTTTCTTAGATGTTTCTGTCACAATGCCTGTTGAGAATTAACTCTGAATGTACTTTTGTGCCTCTGAATTCTGTTGAGATAGCATACACTTTCAAAGGTCATTGCTTTTCACCGACACACAGTTCCACGGGAGCTGGAACTCACATTGCACAGAACTTCAAACACTGTGCCAAGAAAGGGAAAGAGAGAAGTGGCAAAGTATCTTTTTCCTGGGTCTGGATCACTTTAACCTGTGGGAATTACTGGAAGAGCTTTTTTCAACCTAGAGCATCCTGTTCTTATTGCTTTCAGTCCAACTTTTTTCCATATTGCAAAATAGACAATACTGCTTCCAGCTATAACTTTGAATAAAGTGTTGATACCCCATACCTGGTATTTTGGTGTCCGTTGGTGGTGTTTTGTGTTTGGCTTGGTTTGGAATTTTTTCCACACATAAAGACAAATGGAATTAAAAACAGTTCCCTCTTTCTGTAGAGACACTGCATATTTGGAATAGGATGGGATGAGAAGACACAGATTTAGCTGCATGTTTTAATCTTAAGGATACAGTATTTTTTAAAAATCCAGTTTTGATTATTTGAAAACCATGAATTCAGATCAAGCCTGTTGAATACATCCAGGTGGAAAATTGGATCCATGTGAAGAAAATTATTGGAAATGGTGGTAGGAATTCCTACTTTAGCAGGGTGCTTAAGAACTTTTTAGGAAGGAAGGCAGCTGAGGTTCAGTTCCTTCCTAACCATGAAGGAACAGAGGATGTAAATTATTATGGTCTATCAAATAAATCTAATTTAAGTAGCCAAGCAGTACAGCCTTGCTGCAGGAATCTCAAACAAAAGCCAAACCCACCACATCAGAGAAAAACTGTTCAAACTGTTCACAATGGAAGTTACTGAAGGTGATGAACTACTGATGATTTTACAGTTACAGATTCAAAAAGATACTATTTAGTTTATACCAAAACCAGTTAATTAAGAGCTGGAAAATCATCAAGAGTTTGAAAGGCACAAAAGCTGACCTTCCTTTTTCTGGAAGAGGAAAGTAAAGCAATGAAATTTTGTACTAATCCAAAATTTTTAATTAGTATGTCTAAAGCACTGGAGATTATAGTGACCAGAAGTATTAATTAATTTTGGACAAATACTTCATTTTTGCTTAATACACCAGATTTTTATGGGTATGCAATGCAGCTTGACTTCAGGAAAAAATTCTCATGGCTTTCTGTTGTGTGTGTATATATATGTATATTTAATTATATAATGAATATATTAAATATATTAATATATTATGAGTAATGAAATCATTTGATGCTAAGGTAATAATATAAAACACTGCATGACTAAAAAGTGTAAGGTTTTGATATCTGACTAATTATGTGTTAAATCTTTTTATACTGATCAGGGATTACATTATTGTATTTAAGTAACTGTAAGCAGTAAATTGACTTTCCAATAAAAGATATTGGCTAACATTAATTAGAATCTCAAAATTGTTAAGAAAGCGTTTACTCTGGATATTTTTTTCACAAGTGTAATACAATATATTTGTTGAAATCACAATAAAAATTGCCTTATTAAATAGAATTAACTCTGTTTACCTGACAGATTGTTCAGGTGCTTGCATTCTTTTTGAGCTCCAGTTTCTGTTAACCTTTACTGGAGCTGGGAACTGATCCGGGAGGAGCAGTGTGACTGCAGAAGGCTGTGTTCTCTGAATGAATACTTTGAAAAAAAATGGAAGAGTCTTGGCAGAGTGCAGAACTCCTGGCTCTGTCTCCTGTTGGTATTCTGAAGTGAATTTGAAACAAATTCTCCTTCTGACTGTTTCTCAGAAGTGGAACAAGGTTAAAAGTAGATTCTTCCCAGAATCCACGTCGCCTGCCTGTTGTATTGCTCTCTGCAGAGTGACAATTGTCTGTGGTCAGAAACCAGGGCTGGATCAGCCATCCCTGTGTCCAGGGGGTGCCCTGAGCTCCAGGCTACTCGACAGAAAGAGAACCACTATTAATTTGCCAGCTCCACTGATTTGATTGTCTTACAAAGATGTGGTTTTTCTGTACTGAATGGTGTATTTTGTGTGCTGTAGGAATATTTTTTGCTCAGCAAAAAAACTTAGTGAATCGCTTTGATTCTTTTTCATTTGGGGGAAGGCAAGCCAGGCAAACTTGTATTAAGGATATTTATAATTAAACCTGCTTTGGGGGTTGCGTGATAAACTAGATGACTTCTGAGGGTATTTTCTAAATCTGTTGTCTGCGCTTGTTAGGGTATCTACTAAACTTTTTATGTTTTAAGCAAGTAATTTCTAGGGCTTAGGAGTGATCAAGAATCTGGTCACCTAATAATCTGTCATTACTGTAGGTTTTTCTCTCTCCCAGATTCTACCTACTAGCATTTAATTATCCTTAGTTAGAAACTTCTGTTACCCTGGTTGCAATTTATATCAGTTTCTCTTACTCAGTTCACAGTGGACATGGAAAAGAGGCTTTCCCCCCCCCTTTCTGTTATTCAAGTAACCTTTTCCTGTTTGAAAGCAGCAATCCTCTCCCATCACTCTCTCCTAGACTGAAGAAGCCCTGGATCTAGCTTTTGCTCATAGGGCTGTGTTTTCTCGCCTTTGGATCACTTCTGTTGGTTCAAACTGTTTGGCACAGGTCTTCATTTTCCAAACGTCTCTTCCTCCCTGCAGACAACAGCACAAACAGAAATACAGGGACAGGATGCGAAGCCGGAATGTACAAGTGTTGACAAATAAAGACGTAAGCAAAGGTGCCCAGGAAGATGAATTTGAAATGTGAGGGTGTTTGATGGTTAGAATCTTCCTTCATCTTTTCAGCTGCGAACAGCCAGGTCTGCAGACGCAGCAGGGGAAAGATCAGTAGTAGCAGAAGGTAGGTGCAATATAGTAGAAGCAGGGAAACAAGATTCTCCTCTTCTTGCTCGTCCTCTCCAGTTTCTAGCAGTTACAGAAAGCTCATGGTGAGAGCTCTTCTCCACTAATTCCCAGGACTCTGCAGAATGTCTCCATCAGCATTGATATTCCTCAGCCTCGGTATCAGATTTAGGGAGAAAGAGTTGCTAAGTGCCTGTTTGTGCAGGGATCACCATGGCTGTTCAGGAGTTTAAAAATCCAAGGGAACAATGAAGCACTTTGCAGGTGGAAGTGGCCACATTCCTCAGGGGAATCTATCAGCTGCAGGACATCATCGATGATGACCCTTTCTATTTAAGGAGGAGTTGAGCATTCCAGTTAGAACTTTTTTCTTTTTTCTTTTTTTTTTTAAGTTGACTTGTGATTTATGCAGCTTGTCCTTTAGGGCATTGTTATCAGAGCGTTATTATGGCAAGGTAATTAGAATTACTCTCACAGCCCAGTATGTGGTAGGCTTTCCACATGAGTGAGGCAGGATCTTTCCCTGAGGAGTTTCACAATCTTCACAGACAAAAGCAGCAAGTTATAACCGAGTTAGTTAAGAGGCAGAGGTGTAAGTGCCGGTCTTATTGCCATCTGTGCTGCACTTATAGATTAGAAGTCACTGCTTCTAAAGTTCCAACTATGAAGTTCCAATAGCTTGAATGTCTTTGTTTTGCTTCTCAGCCTACACATACTCAGAAGGTCTGCATCCATTAGGCAGGTGTGATGGTGGGAGAAAATTTTGCCTCCATCCTATTGTAGTGCTTAGTGATGTTAAGTACCAAGAAAGTGTTGCTGAGTTGGTCTGAAGTTCTGCTGCTGCTTAGAAGTAAGATGCTGTGATGGAGATGAGCTTTGCTTCACTGTTTATTTTGGTTTCCTCAGGAGCTGTGAGCAGGAGCTTTCGCTCAGAGGTACATGCATGTCAGAAAGGTATTAGTTTCAGGAGCTGACTCTGTCTTTCAACAGCAGCGAAGCATGTGTTACGTGTAAGTGCCTTGGAAACAGAATGAGGTGTTGGGATTGTACTGAAGTATTTGGAATGCCTCCAGACTGCACCCAGGCCGAAACAAAGACTTGCTGCAGACTCTTCAGGCATGGAGCAAGACATCTCTTCCCCAGCTTATACCAGTACTTATATATGTACTGAAGTGCCTGCCTGTGCCTGTGACAGGGTAAATTTGCATATCTTAGGGCTGGGAGATATGCTGAGCAATGCATCTGTTGGTAGATGTGTTGTTGGACAGCGTGACCTGTGTCGAGATGTGCGGCCTGACCCCAGCTGGTTCAAGGTATTAATCACTGGAACCTCACAATAGCTATGGAATGCATTTCTGTGGGGATAAAACTAACAGCTGTGACTCAATTTGCAGTATGTTTCAGGTTAAGTCATTGTCGAGGTTTTTCACTTTTGCCTTTTTATTTGCTAGTTACGTTTTTCAGGCTTCTTTCTGGCAAAAATTACTGTACAATTCTAAACCATAGTAAGGGAAACAACCCCCTGTGATGGCTATATGTTTGTAGTGGAAATGCTAACAGCATCTGCAAGAGAGATGCTGAGATCTGACTGAAGTTAGTGAAAGAGAAGTTTGCTTCAGTGCATTTTGTCCCTCAAAGATGGTATCAGTAAAACACAGAAAAGGTGCCCCCAAACACACCTGTTTATCAGCATTTTTGAAGTAGGGTCATTCCAGCAGGAATTTAGATCTAGAATGTACGAACACATTAACACCTTTTACAGAGCCCTTTCATCAGAGCTATTGTGTTCTCAAATAGGTCACAAAGGCAATAAAAGAGCCAAGAAATAAGAGAATACTGTGGAGGAAAAAGTAACTTACTGGCTGCTGCTGGGGCTCGCTGCAAAAAGTAAAATGATTTTGATAAGATGTTTCCTGTTTAAATAGACATTTGACTATGTGTCCTTTGGCTTTAAGGAAGTCTCAAACAAAATCCCTTCCCAGTTGCTTAGCTGTCTGGGTGGTTTTTATTGCTTTGAAGTTAGGCTTTATCTGCTGGCTTCATTCACAGACGAGCTGGCTGCTTATCACATCTGTGGATCAAATCTTCAAAGGTTTTGTCTGCAGAGTTGGGATTTATGAGGTCACGTGGAATCCCCCTTGGATGGGAGTTCAGACCATGGCAGCAGAATTGCAGGGAAGGACTTTTTGTCTGTGGGTGATGCTGGGCAGGGGCTCTGTGATGCGGGGAAGGTTGTGTGGTGCCCGTAGCCGGGGAAGCGTTGGATTGCGAGCGCTGGCCCCTTTTCAGCACTCAACATATAGAGAATGTGGGAGACCAGAGTGCATTCCTAGACACAGACTCACCGTGTTGCTGCTTCCAGTAGAGCTGTGTGAAATGTCAGAAGGAATTAGACCCGTGCTGGAACGGACAACCACATCGGGCTCCGCCACGCTTCTACAGCCAGGCTTAGAAACTGCACTGAATGGGTAAAAAGGATGATTTTTTTTTTTCAGAGCGGTGGCTGCTTATTAAAAGTCAAAAAAATATCTTAAAAAAAGCCAACCCAAAGGCTGCCTGGCTTTCTGCTTCCTTCAGCAACAAGCAGCAGCTGTCAAACCTGTAGCCAAGGCTGCCTGGTCCCAGCCCCGAGCATCCCTCCAACAACGTGCCAGCTGGGATGAGCATCTCCAGTAAAAACCCATTTGAGAGTACTCCTGCCTCTGGAACGTAGCCTGCTCTCCGGGCTGTGCTCAGGCATGCCATGCCGGGCTTTGCTGACTGGACAGAAATGGGAGGGCTCTGTGCAACAGCACGTGTTTGTCGCGTTTCCGAGTGTCTCACAAACAGCTTTAGCTGGTGAGGCCACTAGAGATCACGCTCGGCTTCAGCACAGGCAAAATGATATAACTACGTGTGCTGCAAGCAGCAGAGAGCACTCGTCTGGGCTGATTTATACCTCTCAGCTTCCATGCAGGAGATGAAGATTAGGTTAAATGATTGCAGTGATGTCTATTAACACAGTGTTGGACAGAAAGTTCTTTTTCCTTGGATGAGGCGCGCTGTGAGTTACCTCCTGCAGGAGGATGAACAGACTGTAGGTATTGCGAAGGTTATATATAGTGAGGGATTTAGGAAGGTATGTAGTAAATCTTAATTTGGTGTGTTTGGAGCCGTGGCTAGCTGTCTCTGTCAGACTCTGCCTCCCTTGGCTTCTCCATCAGACCATGCCGCTGCGGAAAGAGCAGTTTCACGTTTATGCACTTGGCTCTTACTTTGGCAAAAGCTGTTATCTTTCAGCACTTATTAACGCAGCCCCTCTTCGGATTGAGGCTCCACCCCGTGAAGAAGTAGAGCTTATTCAGCCTCTGCAGCCACACGCTGTCTCCTGCCATGGCTCCTCCTCCCCTCCCACCCTTGGGTGGAACCAGAGAAGGGAAAACTTGACAATAGTTAGCAGGCAGCAGAGCTGGCGAGAACTATTGCAGAAGCATGTCCGACTAGCCCGGGGAGCAGCTCCTCTGTCCTTCCCAAGGGTGCCGCCGCTGCTGAGCACGGGAGAAGATGGTGATAGCCATGGGAGCCAGGAAAAATCTGAAAAGGAACGAGCAGCTGAGAGACCTGGTGTTCCTTGGGCAGCTTCAAAGAGAGGTGAAGTATCTGAATCAGCGCAAGATTAAATGAGCGCTGGCTGCTGCCATGTTGGCAGAACAGAGCTGCTCAGAGGCAGTCGGACAAGTTTGTGGCTGAGCCGGTTTATCCAGTGTCGAAGATGGGAAGTTACTTGTCTGCCCCAGCTTACTTCGCTCCCAAGGATCCCTTTCGGTAAGTCTCGAGCAGGATTAGCAGTGAAATCTTCACAGTGTTATTTCCCCCCCTTAAGGCTGCCCTAAGCAGCGAGTGTGCCAGGTGTGCAGAATGAGGTCCGGTGCTTGTGCGCAGGGGACAGCCGGCGTCGCACTGGGATCCTGTCTTGCTCCAAGGAAGAGACAGGGAGGTTTCTTACCACCAGCCTCTTGGCAGCTCTGTGGGTACGAGAGGGCTGGGCACCTGTGCTGTGAGGCAGTGTCTGTAGCCCGGGCAAGCAGGCTACCTTCCAGAGTGACACTACGTGTGCCCTGTGCTGTGCCACACTGCCAGGGGAGTGAGATTTCTGAGGCTGCTGCTGCTCGTGTCTCCTCCAAAGCTCCTCGTGCCTGGACATTGTGCAGGGTGAGGGGAGGTGTGCTCTGGCCAGTTCAAGGAGGGATGTAACCTGCAGCGAGGCTGCGCGGAATCAAGTTGGAGAGCAGAAATCAGGTACTTTGCAGGTAACTAGGGACGAGCAGCACACTTCCCATGCGTGGAAAGGATTCTTCTCCTGTGATGTTTTTTGTTTATATTAACAACCATTCCTACTCCAGTCAAACACGTGAGGCTTGAGAAGGGCAAATAGCTACAGGACAAGGCTTTGATTGCATTACATCTCTGTAGTGGAAGCTTTTAGTGGGGCTGAGTGCAGGGATGGTGAGAGGCTGATGTGCTGATACAGCGGATGGATGGGGAAAAGCCAGGCTTGCAGTTTCATTGTCTCCCTCCTATTCCCCTCCTCTCAGATTTGCTCGGTATTGATCCTCTTCCTGCAAACACACAGTTGTACTGATTTGGGAGCAAGGAGCAGCATTTTGTTAAAGCTGTCTAGGGTAGGAGTAAATGCTGCTGCACAATTGCTAAGCTGCTTTAGGCAACTTTCTGAAACAGCATCTGCTTTCGGAAAGGAAAGTGAGCTGGCATTCATTAGTTGTAATATGTGTAATATGCTAAGCCATAGAAACACCTTCTCCTAAGCGTGTGGAAATGGATTTGCATAGTCAGAGCTTAAACACTCTGTCTTCTAGCACTTAATTGGTTTTCTAGCATCTGCTCTTGCTTTTCTAGTGTCTCTTGTGTAGCCAGTGCACACACTGCTGAGTCTGGGTGAGAAGCCTTTGGGTTAGCTACAGGCTGGGGTGGTTTTATTCCGCAGCTTTCTGTCTGTGTGACTATCCTCTCCCCGGCCCTGCCTGCAGAAATGGAGCCACAGCTCTTTCGAGCCTGTCTAGCGTTAACTGATCTAGCCTGACAGTGTGTGGGGGGGTGGATTTTATTAATGAGCCCTCTCAAAAGGATCTGTCTCCTCAGTGCCAGGGAGTCTTTGCTTCCGTGAAGGGTATTGGCTTTCTTTTAGATGTGAAAGAGATGCCACATCAATTGAATCTCCATCTCGCTGAAAACCAGGCTGGTTACCTGTTGTGACCTGATCCTCCTACCACCCCCCCACCCCCCCCCCCCAAAACCAAGTAGCCATCAAGCAGGGATTTGTGAGCCCTTTCTGCACCTGCTGTGCCACAGAGCGTCAGAGCTGAACACTGCACTCTCGTGCTGCTTGGGGTTCCTGGAGGATGGCTATGGGAGGCAGGCTAATTTATTCATGATAACCGAGGCTGGGAATCGAAGAATTGCAATGTCGGGGCCTGTATTATCAGAGCAGGGCTCTGTGTGCTGAAGATGGCAGCAGGAGGAAACACGTCACGTATGGCTGCTACCAGTCCTCCAAGAATGTATTTGTAAGAACAGCAAATCATCTAGGAGAAGATTAGCAGCTTCTAATCTATAAAAGGCAGAGCAAGAAATCTTCCTTTTGTTTGGTTCCAGAGACTGGCAAAGATCAGGTTGCTTAATACCTGTAGAAGCGATTGTGTTCCTGCCCTGCTGCGAGCCCTGGCGATGGCAGTGCTGCAGTTCCACCCGCTCCAGTGAGGAGGGAAAGGAAGGAGTGAGAACTCTTGTCTCTTCTGTGATAAAATCCTGACGTAGCCCTTCAGTGCGAGTCAGGTGGAGCACCCATGGGGCACCTTTATCACTTGGGCGAAGGCACTGAGACGGTCTTAGAACTATACCTGGCAGCTGTCAGTCACTTCTCCACACCTGACAAATCTAAAGCCTTTTCTACCTCACAGAACATATGGCAAATGACACAAGGTGCTGCTTGGCCATATGGGCCAGAGCCACGTCCTCTCTCTGTCAGCAATTAATGAGGCAGTTAAGAGTCATGACCAGCGTGGAGCCTCTCTGGGGCTGGCTGCTCTGTTCCTGTTCCTCACTGCCCTGGGTGGGGTGCTGTGCCTTGAGCTGCAAACTCGTCCTGCCCAGATTTGTTTAATTGCATAGCAAAGGCCTGACTGCTCCACCCCCTCACCTTCATTTTGCTATGGGTGTGTTGCAAATTAGATACCAGCACTTGTTTCCGGATGGAAGCAAACTAACCCGAGCGCTGTAAGGTTGGAATCAAACCATGGCGAGGTGGGGGAAAGGTAAAGGGAAGACGAGGGCACGTGATCCTCTTAAACAGAACTGTGGTTGTGTTGATTTTGCAGAAATTTTAGATTTTCTTAAGGAGAAAAAGGAGCGGCTCAAGGTGAAATTGAAGAGGGGTGAGGAAGGGAAAGTTTTGTGCTTAAAACCTAAATGAATAAATAACCCACCTGCTTGGAGAGAACTTGGCCAGGTCTTGAAGTGGAGCAGTCTCCAGTATTGCTGTCTGCATCCCCAGTGCAGGTCTGGTCACAGCTCCCTGTTTGAAGATATAATCACTCCAGGAGCATGCACTGGTACAGGCACGCACACAGAAGGTGGGTGAGTCTGAGGGATCCGATTTGCCCGTGCTGAGCCAGATGTTCCTGCCACAAGGTGATAGAAATCTTTGCTGTTAGTCTCCACTTGTTCTTTTCTCCCTCCCACTCACCTACTTGATCATTCAGTGTGGGGGTATTTACTGCAAATGAAAGCCAAAGGCTAGTGGTTGAAGGGAAAATGCATTGCAATGCCCTCTAGGTCTCCTGCATACCATGAGCAGGGTGTAACAGTGACAGTGCCCCAAGGCTGAGGCTGTGGTGACGCATGGACCATGTATAACAACGTTAAGTTACTGCTTCCCCTGTCTCAGACAGACTTGGCAGGGCCCTGTTGCACGTGCTGGAGTTCTTCTCCATCGCTGAGAAAGGGGGGGCAGGATTTGGAGCTCCTCAGCTGTGAGAACAAACACTATAAAAGCCAAATACATTAGAAGGAGCAACTTTCCTGAGGGTAGGGTAGGGCTCTAAATACCTCATGAGGTGTGTTTTCCCCTCAAACTATCGGCTGCTTACAAGCAGCTTCACCTTGTTGCTTTGCAGTCTCTTGGGATGAAGCAAATAACTCCATGTTGGAGCACGACCAGCTTCGCACATCATCACACTCGTTACAAGCTGGTGGAGTTTACAAGGGGCATCTTTAGCACAAATAACCCTTCAGGAAGTTTGCAAAAGGTGAAGGGAACTGCAGCTCTCATCTGAGACCTAGGGGAGCATGTAAAAGGTGCTGCTCCGCTGCCACTACGTGACTTGAGGGCACTTGGTGCTGCAGAGAGGTCTGCTGTCCAGGAGGCCACATGCCCACCTGAACCCCCACCCCACTGCAATGGGCTCCCCTCCAGTGTAGTAATTGTGACCACTGCTGGGGTACAGGGCAGAAGAAACGCTTCCTTCCACCTTTGGGAAAGCATCGTTCTGACGATGCATTGATCCTCAAGGGGTTTCTCTGAACCGGTTATTGGTGACTTACCCACCTTAGAATCTGCACTCAGAAATGGCCAACACCAGACCAATTTTCCTTTTAAAGTCTGCGAATGTGCTGCCCAGGGCTAATGGAATAATTTTTAGTGATGCAACTGCTGTCTGTGTCTTATCTCTCCATTAAGTCACACCTCTGTGCTGCAGAATTCCCATGCCCAGTGCATCTTGCTGAGGCAGGATTATTTCATGTTCAGCAAACCTGAAGATCTGGGTTCTGCTTGTGATTTGTTAAAATTATATCCACTTAGAATTGCTGCATCTTTTTTCTTGTTTTTTGGGGGGCAAGCTGTTTATTTCTTGGAGTGTAGATAGAGGAGTATAGAGAGTAATGGTTGCTTGTTGAAATGGGGGCTGACACCAATATGTGAAAGATTTTGAGAGTCCCTTCAGGAAATAAGAAAAATAGTTTTGTTTGGGCTTTTTTGATGGTTGTAGATAAAAAAAATCTCATGCGCTGTCCTCGGCAGAAGGAACAGGAGAGCATTTGCTGGGGAGAGGTGGAGGACTTTCATTACAGTTAATTGATGGATGCAGTCAGTATGTGGAGCTCAAAGGATGAACTGCTTTGAAAACTCCCTCAAATGGATAGTGCTGCTGCTGACCTTTTGGGAGAGGGCTACTTACAGAAGAACAGAAAGGCTTTCCACAAAGGCTGGTGCACAACTGGCTTTGGGTTGCGTGGGAAGGGGGACAGAGGCAGGACCCACTCCCCTAAGCTAGGTGTGGGGACCAGTGCTCCAGCACAAGGTGGTGGGATGCTGTAGAAACAGGAACAGCAGAGCTGTCTGGGTGCTGGGCAGCTCTGCACCTGGAAGCTCATGTCCAGGAAGAGGGAGAAAGCAGAGAAACAAAATTTATAAGGCAGAATTTATAAACCTACTGATATGTTTTAATAAATGGATGGGATCTGTTTTAAACTTTGGAAGCTTGGTTTTTTCCTTTGTGTTGGTTGATACCACCTCTCTTTACAAACCTTGGTTTTGGTGCTAATTTTCAGTTGAAGAAGTGTTAGGAAACGGAGAGGTTTAGTACTTCTGTACTAGAAGTGCTGGTGGGGAGCTGCTGCTGCTTAGAGTCTGCTTTCTCCGAGCAGGAGAGGAGCTTTTCCATTGACTTGTGACTTGTTGCCAACTGGAACTTTGTTCCTTTGTTTCCTTCAAGGTGCTCTGAGTGTCAGGATCCCCTCACTAACTGGTACTATGAGAAAGATGGGAAGCTGTACTGTCACAAGGACTACTGGGGGAAGTTTGGGGAGTCCTGCCATGGCTGCTCTCTGCTGATGACTGGACCTGTGATGGTAAGGACTCTAAAGGTCTCCTGCCTGGCGGCAGGACATGCCTGTCTCCAACTCCTCAGCCTTGGTTGGGAGTTGCCCTACCTATTCAGATAATCAAATAAACTTAAGGTAATAGTCTCTTTGCTACTGTTAATCTCTAATCAGAGATTAGAAATAAGGCTTGTGTGCGCATCTCCTAGTTAGAGATTAATTCTGAACCGGAGAAGCTCTTAAAGGAGGGAGTTGTGAGGATCTGAAACGTATGAACAAAGAAGTAAGGTGCTGAAATGCCCAGGCCTGAGAAACAGAGAGGTGATTAGAGGGACGTGTTTGGTTCCTGTAGCACAGTGCTCAATGTCTCCGTGGGGTGATTTTCCACTGCCCTGTGGAGTCAAACCTCTCGGCTCGGGATCAACGGCAGGTTGTTGGCTTTGGGAACAGTTGCCATCCAAGTCCCTCCTGGACTGTGGTCAGGGTGGTTTTCTGGCTGGTGATGTCTTGAAGTAGTGTTAGCCCCAATTGCTTCAAAACATTGAAGTCTGCCTGCACAATATGTGGCTTGCTTAAATGTTCCCCTCTGTCTTGCCACAACCTTGCAAATATTTAACCTTTAAAACTGCCAACAAAGGAACATAACCATTTTTTTTCAGGGCCTAGATAAAAGCAGCAAGGTACTCAGCAGTATGATTGCTACCTCAAAGAGAAGTACTGAGAAAAGTGCAGACAATTTCTCGTTGCCTACAGAAGTCTTTTCAAAATACTGTCAATAAGGAAGTTCTCATAAGGAAAATAGAAAAACAGATCAATGACTAAAAGTATTCTTTAAAGGTATTTTGTTGTCCTGATCTCAGTTAACTTTCTTTTTTCTGTCAGCTGGCTGGTAAAGTCTGAATTTGTGCATTGCCTGTCTGCCAAAAAAAAACCCCAGCCTTTCAGCTTTATTAATTCAAGCGTAACGTTAGTTTTCCTGCCAAGAGCAACTGAACAGGAAGGTTTAATATCTTGTTTACTAGTCTGCAGCAGACTATCAACTATTTTTGATAGTTGAGCGGCTGCCAAATATAGCAGAGGTTCCTGGGACATGAGCTTTGCTTTCCATGTTGACATGTTTGTTTCAGAGAAGTTTTGCAAACAAGGTGCCAAGGATGGGGTTCAGGAAAGGTAGAATGGGTTAATGTAACTCCCCAGTAAAGAACTGCCTCTTGACTTTGAGATCTGAAGGAACTGCTCCATTAGAGAGGAAAGCAGTATCTGCATCTGCTGATGGATTTTGGCCCTTCTAAGCTACTCCCTTTTCTGTCTGTAGGTGGCTGGCGAATACAAGTATCACCCCGAGTGCTTTGCTTGTATGAGCTGCAAAGTGATCATTGAAGACGGGGACACTTACGCGCTGGTGCAACATTCCACTCTCTACTGGTAAGCTGGAGCTGCTCCCTGCTCTGTGTGCAAGCCCTGTTCAGCTGGCTCCCTGTGGTTCAGCCAAATGCTGCGCTCGGGAATGCCAGGAAACTGCCTTTTGAGGGAGGAAGGAAGGAATGGAATAAGCACTTAGAGCTATAGATTATGGTCAATGAGAGAACTTAGAAGTGCGAGCTTGGCAGGGAGGGATAGGATGCTGCCATAATGACTTTCTTCACTTCTTTTAGTGGAAAATGCCATAACCAGATTGTGCTGACGCCGATGATAGAAAAACACTCCACTGAGTCTCTGCGAGAGCAGCTGCCGTATACACTGACCCTCATCTCCATGCCAGCAGCTACTGATGGCAAGAGGGGGTTCTCCGTGTCTGTCGAAGGTGGCTGTTCCAGCTATGCCACTGGTGTCCAGGTGAAAGAGTGAGTATGACAAGGTTGTGTGCAAGGTACACGTCTGTGCAGAGGGAGCTGGTGAAAATCCTGCAGTGCTGCTGTCCTGCCAACTGCTGTAACTGCTGAGGGCAGTTGTGTCCGGCACAACAGGGACATACAGTGGTTAATAGCCATTCGGGTTTGGTCTCCATTTCACTCTTGTGATGACCTGAATTGATAATTTATTGCTCAGTGCTGTCTCCTTTACTGAACACAAAACATTTGGCGAATTGTAATGGACTAACAATTTTTCCCATTGGGCAGATGAAGGGTTCCCTCCAAAGCAGCTCAAACCTAAGCACTTGGTCTAGTGGGAGCTCCCTGTGTTGGTAGATTAGCTTTGTTTTATTTCAGAATACCAATATGAAGGGAAGCATCAGAGATCAAATATCTAATTTTGGCTAAGGTGACTTCCCGAACGCACTATAATTCCCATGTTTAGAGTTAACAGGATGCACATCAGCCCAGATGTCCGAAACGCCATCCACCCCGCAGATCGTATCCTGGAGATTAATGGAGCTCCTATTCGTACGTTACAGGTGGAGGAGGTGGGTAGAGTTCTCTTCTGAAGCCTCCTTCTCGGCTGCCTTCCTACAGCTTTTCTGTCTCCCAGCACCATTCTCCCACCCCACGCTCAGTGGGTGTACACCCAGAGTGCTCCTCCTGACGGGAGGAATAAACGTGAAGACAAGCTTTGCTGCCCCTTCCAGCTGAAGAGGAAAACATAACAGATGGAAATGCAATTAGTTGCAGTTCTGATTTTGCAGCACTTAAACATGAAGGGAGGTAGTAGGAAAAGTGCAGGGCTGTGAAATCTCAAGGGACAGAGAAGCTCTGGAGACTCTTCATGTATCACTAGTGAAGGCCACTTGTCTGATCCTGTTAGAGGCAACTGCCAAGAGACAAAAGTTCAGCTGATCGCAGGGATGTGTTTCCCATTGCTAAAAAAAAAAAGTATTTGATGTCTGTATTTACAAGTAAATGCTTTATGCAGATATCTGGTGATGCTGCAAGAGTGTAGTGAGGCCACCATGACCTTCACTACAGGAGGAGTTTATTTACTGTTGGTGCTGAAGAGAACATTAGGAGCACAATCGACATCTCTCAGATAAATCTCCACGTAGCTTTTTCCAAAGCTGGTTTTTGCAGCACTATTGAGGATGGGAGCTTGTGTGGCTTTTGAACACTTTTCAGAAAAAGAAAAAAAAAAAAAGGTGTTTGGTCACTTGTAGCTGAGCAGAAAGAAGAGGATGTGGATAGCATAAGGAACTGTTGCCAGCTTGATTTGTCTGGTGGAGAGCTGTGGTGTGCACAACTAAACCACAGTTATGCAGTGATCTCACCGAGCTTTCTACTCTGATTCCTGAGGGGCATTCTGCTGTGTCTCCTCTGTCTCCTGTCACTTGTGTGCCTCCTGTCTGCTACCATCCTCTCCTTCGGTTCGGTTGCAGGTGGAGGATTTGATTCGCAAGACAAGCCAGACCCTTCAGCTGCTGATAGAGCACGACCCTGTCTCTCAACGCTTAGACAGGCTGTGTTTGGACTCCCGACTTCCCACCCACATAAAGCCACCCATTTCCCCACGCTCCCTCTCTCCACTGGACATCAAGGAGAATCTGGAAGGAACCCTCCGACGGCGCTCCCTCAGGTAAGGACTTGGGAGAGCTGCTGCCTCTGCCCCTGTGCAGGAGGTCTAGTGGTGTTAGGCAGCTCCAACTTGGAGGCTGCTCTAGGTTTGTAAAGAGCTTCCACAGACCTGGGAGAGCATCTGGCTTTCGAGATATACAGAGCACTGAAGCACATCTAGACTGGTCCATGATGGGATATGTCGGACAGTTTCCCTGATCTTCCTGTCTCCCTTGTTTTCTAGGCGAAGTAACAGCATTTCTAAGTCTCCTGGCCCCAGTTCTCCAAAGGAACCGCTTCTTCTGAGCCGTGACATCAGTCGCTCTGAATCCCTACGTTCCTCTTCTAGCTGCTCCCAGCAAATCTTCCGGCCCTGTGACCTGATTCATGGTGAAGTACTAGGAAAAGGATTTTTCGGACAAGCAATCAAGGTGAGGGAGGTCCCCACACATTCATCATCCACTTTGATTACAGCCGTGTCTGCCTGTCTGGGTGTCCTTTGTCACTCTCTCAGAGGCCTTTGCCCTTCTGATAGTGATCGGTGTTGGAACTGGCCTGGTTTCTCAGTGAGATGCATTTCTGTTTCATTCCCTGACCATAAGAGTCTCTGACTACAGGTGGTTTTGACTTTATTCCCTCTGAATGTCAACCTTGTCCATATGTATTCATCTCCTGAGTTAGACTTAGAGCTCCACGGGTCACAGGAACCACCTGGGTGAGGCAGGGAGAATGGGGAACAAGCTACACTTTCTCTTAGGAGCATCTTTCTTGGGAAGAGGTGCCTTCAACTCCCCGGTACGGCATTTCTCCTCCAGCTTGTGATGTGCTTGGGGGTTTGCCAGGCTGATGTAGTGCCCATCTCTGAACTTCCAGCAAAACCTAAATTGATTGCTAACATGGTGGTAGCAGGCAGGTCTTGCATGACTCTCACAATTAAAATCTCCATTAATAGCAATTCTCTTGTGTTTAAGCTCTTTGGTCCTGACCAGGGACCTTCAACAGCTCTGTCCTGGCATCCCTGACAGCATCAGGGGGCAGCTTCCTCTGCCGTACCAAGGTGTGTGAGCTCCTCAGCTCAGGTTGCTGTTCACCATGTTATGGGACTTGTCTCCTTACACCTGTACAAACCAGGTGTCCAGTCACCATATTCATCTCACGCCTCCATGGGAGGTGGTGAGCCAGTACTACAAACCCAATGCTTTTGATCCATACTAATGAGCATATTTCTCTTCTCCTCTGCTCATAGAGAAATAACAGGTCCAGGTAAGCGGAACCTTTCCTCTGTCGCATGCTTTTGTCATCTGCGTTCCCACAGTTAATGGCACAAAGGTGTTTCTTTTCTGCTCAAATTACCCGATAGCCATCCTGTTCTGGTGCATGCTCTGGGAATTAAAATTGCCCTCTTGGAGTTTCATAATGACACTTGTTTCAGTTTTGCTGGTATGTCAGCTTAAGAGTTACACTTAGGCTTGTCTTGTCTTTGCCTTTTCACTTCCCTTTATCTTTGGGCATTAGTTGTCCCCAGCTTTCATGTCCTTGGCTGAAATGTGTAGTGTTCCCTGGCTCGCTACTTGTATATGGATGCCTGATTTCAGACAGGAGCAGAAGAACATTGTACTCTCGCTTCCGTTGTGTTATTCCGTGCATTCGTATTTCACCTGCTATGTCCCATGGTTCCAAACAGACCCAGTGTGCCACAGTGTCTGCAAGAGCTCATGAGCTTCCTGAATGCTGGGTCTTGTGTTCTGGATTGCAGTTCTGGAGGTTTTCTGAAAGGCTTTTTATTTTAAAGGGTATGAGGTAAAAAAGTGACATTTTCCCTGAAGTTCAGATTGACTGGTTTTTATACAACAAGTACTGTATCTGGTCAGAATAGTTCCCTTTTGTTCCTAGAGAGACAGACAGTGGTTGTTTAGTTACCTGGAGATCTTGGAGAGACTGAGCTGTCCAAGTTAAGCAACTGAAGGGGAGGGGATTTCCAGAAAAACCTCATCAGAATTTGGACTTTTCCAATTCATTCCTGCACCCCATGCAAGCAAGGCAGAGCTGCTGAGAAGAAACCTCTAGAATGCAGCAAAAAGCCAGGAACTAGTTGGATAGAGGCAAACAGCTCTTGAGGAACTGGAAATGCTTTCCATGTGGAAAGCCAGGAAATTCATTACCTGATGGTTATGGTGGATTTCAGTGTGTTTGCCACCATTCTGGGACATTCCCCACAGGGAACGATACATTGCTCCCATGGGGCATGGTAAAATAACTGCTTCCTGCCTTACATCCCATTTGTGCTTGCACGTGAGTTAGTTTGATAAGCTCATCAGAAACCATCAGGCTTCAGAGTGCCCATAAAACCTAAGCAAGAAGTAACACAGTTTTGGGTTGTTTGGTTTGGTTTCTGATGCCAGTGAACATTGATTCTTTTGAATGTACCTGAGGGTCTGTGTACGAAATCGTGCTGGGCAGGTACTTTGTGTAAAGGAACTCGAGGCACACACGAGTGCTTTGGCAGCCTGTGTGCGTGCTCAGCCCTATGCTACCTCAAACAGAGACTTCAGCTCTGGTTCTTGGGATGCTGTTGGATCGCTTGGAATGATCCTCTGTCACCTTTAGGTAGTTTCTGTTTCACGTACAGAAATCTTTGCTGAGTTCTGGAAGGAGAAATTTTGTACTGTTTTCTGCAAATCCCTGGGCTCTGAATTTTCTCCCATCTCTATTTCTTTCTGGATGGAGGGGAATGTTGCCCTTGATTTCAGAAGAGTTGCAAGGGCGTTGGAGCTATGTATTCTTGAACCTTGCCTGTAGTTGTGGTTTCTGTTTCCACCAGGTGACTCACAAAGCAACAGGAAAGGTGATGGTGATGAAGGAGCTGATTCGCTGTGATGAGGAAACACAGAAGACTTTCTTGACAGAGGTAGGAGCAAGATTTCAAAATGCTTCTGAGCCAGCAGTGTGGTGGAACTCTCTTCCATCTTCTCCAGAGAGAGAGCGATCATGCCAGCAACCTGTCAGGAATCAAGGTGCTGAGGAAGGATACATCACACAGGGAAAGGCTGACGTGAGCTGAATGTTTGCTACAGTGACGTGTGACTCACACTGAGCAATAGGCATGGCTTCAGCTCCCAGTTCATTAATTTTTCAATGATAAAAAGCAGCCTGAGTCTGAGGTAAATTGAGTGTGCAGTACATAAAGGATTTATCCCTTGAGCCTTGTGCATAAATACAAACGATGAGGGCAAATATCTGTAAGATATTCAAGACTGCTTCTGTATTTAACCTAAAGTATTTTCTTGGGGCAGCCTACCATGTTTTTCAGAGTCAGATTTAGCTTAAAGGCAGCTCCCAAAACACCTGACACTGCTATTCCAGCCCTGATGCATGTGGATAGCTGCCCTGGAGAGCTCCTGCCTCTTAAAAGTTAGCCAAACCCAAGGGTGCTCTTCTTAAAGACTAAGATCAGGTTAATTGCACAGCATGAAAGCAAAGACGCAACAGATTTGACTGCCTTAAGGTTGAGGTGTGAGTGCACTCTGTGATCCCTGGAGGGGACCTCCAGCATTGGAGCACTTGTCACCATAGAGAGGATCCGTCAGGACTTGTTCCATTCTCTTTGGGGTTCTGTTCCTCAGGTGAAAGTGATGCGCAGCTTGGATCACCCCAATGTGCTGAAGTTCATCGGTGTGCTGTACAAGGACAAGAAGCTGAATCTCCTCACCGAGTACATTGAGGGGGGTACTCTGAAGGACTTCCTCCGCAACGCGGTGAGTGTAGAAGCCTGGTGGACCTGGGTTCAGTGAGGTTGACAGCATGTTGTTGGTTGCACCAGCCTTATGGTGGTTGTTGTTAGTCTTCTCCTTTGGAGCTATGTGGAAAAGCTTCTTCTTAGCTGTTGTAGAAGAATTTCTGTTACCAGCTGGCTGGTAAGATAGTACCTGACCATTGAGGACTTGTTTTTCAGGACCCGTTTCCGTGGCAGCAGAAGGTCAGCTTTGCCAAAGGAATTGCCTCTGGAATGGTGAGTTGGCACAGACAAACCTCCAGTGTCAGGGGTTAGCTGCTTGAGCAGGGTGGTGTGTGAGGGGCTGGGGATGCTTCCTGTCGAGTAGCAACTGGTTGTCCAGGTCTGTAAATGTGAAGGGATGTACTTGCACTCGCCTGGGAACCCCTAACACTGAGTTTTCTCCCTCTGTTTCCAGGCTTACTTGCACTCCATGTGCATCATCCACAGAGATCTGAATTCACACAATTGCCTGATCAAGTTGGTGAGCTACACCTCTGTTCCATGCAGCATGCTGCTCCCTCCTTGTCCTCTTCCTCCCTTGGTTTTCTCCACACGATGGTCCCTCTTTTGTCAAGGTGGAACCAATTTCACAGAGGCTTTTATTGCCATAAACAAGGGAGCTTTGACTTTGCACAGGATTTTCCAAACTGACTTGCTTTCACCATTTCTTCATTCTGTTGTCCTACCCACTTTGCTGTGGCCGCATCTCCTGTTAACAGTCACGTTAGGAGAGTTAGTAGAGCTCTTATCTCAACTAGGAAATGTTCTCCTCAGCTGCTTCTGTTCTTTTAACCACTTACTAACTCTTTATTGGCACTCAGGATTGAGAGAAGTGCGCAGGTGCGTGCAGATATGTGCTCTCTCTCTTTTTGAAATGCTAGGTCACAAGATTTTTTTGTAGCTTCATTCCCTCAAGCCTTGCCCTTGTTTGCTTGGCTGGAACACGAGATTAGCGTGTAGGCTTCAAACGACCCAGGATGAAAGTCTTAAGTTAATGCCCAGCCAGGTAGAATAGGAAGTTCTGAAAGGAAAGGTCTAGTTTTTCCCTGGCAAGTGCAGCCAAATTAGTGGGATTAGTGTTAGCAACCCCAAAGGAAATAAGACAGTAAAGAAAGGAAATGATGAATTGGGATCGTGAACTGGAGGTCTTGCACCTGTCTAGACAGCTCACTACCCTCATCTGGCTGCAGGAAACCTTGATAATTGCCCTTACAGCCTAGTTGACAGTGAAAGGAATTGCAGCCTCTTTGCTCCTGAAGAGAGCTGAGAGGAATCAGCAGCTTGTGCTAAATCCCTTGTGCAGGATAAGACAGTGGTGGTGGCTGACTTCGGCCTCTCTCGGCTGATTGTGGAGGAAAGGAAAAAGCCCACTTTGGAGAAGCCATCTGCCAAGAAACGAACCCTGCGCAAGAGTGACAGGAAGAAGCGCTACACGGTGGTTGGCAACCCCTACTGGATGGCCCCAGAGATGCTGAACGGTAAGGGGACAGCCTGTGACAAGGTGTAGGGATGATAGGATTACTGAAAGCTGCTCAGCCCTGGTAACAATCAAACCTCTTAGAGCCTATGGTTTTAGACCTGCCAATAGGCCAGCCCTATTTATACGCACTTCTCTGCAGTTCCTGAGCCCATAAACTCTGTACCAGCCGAGGTGATGTTTCTGACTCCATATCAGGATTCTTCAGGAGGGCAACAGGCCTAAACTTGCTGTGATCCAGATAACAGGGAAGTCAAAAGAAGCCTGAAATAAGACTGAACCCGAGATCAATTTCTGTTATAGCCTCATGCTTTGGAACTGCCCCTTGAAGCAGGGAATCATTAAACTCCAGGATGAGGCTTACGTGCGCTGTTGCGTAGATGCAGGGAGAAGCCATCTGCTGCCAGGTTTGCTGAAGCCTCAGGACTGGGGTGGGAGTTGTCCAAGTGCAGGGAAATCTGCTTTTTGGCACGCGGCCCTCAATTGCATTAAGGATGAACTGTGTCCCTTTGGGGAAAATCTGGCCCTGCAGGGGTTGAGGAGCAGGGGTGAGACACAGTGTCCTCCTGATGAGCAGGTCGGTCTGACCGTGTTGGGCAGTTTGGCTGGTGATGGTAACAGTATTGTCCAACAAAGAGTCCACCAGGGAAGGGAGAACTTGGCTCCTCTCCCCCAACTCATCTCTTCTCCATGTCGCTTTCTTGTGTAGTGTTCTGTTTCCCTTCTCTCAAGGCTCACAGGCTCTACCCTGGAGCTTGAGGCTGCTTCTGGGAGCCTGTCTCAGACCTGGCATTTGTCACGAGCACAGTCTGACATCACCTCTGAGAGCAGGGCTGTTTACCAGATCTTGGCTCGGCAGGGGCGTGCCTGTAAGCTGATAATGGCACGCTGGAGCCAGGCTGCTCTCCCAGATTCTAGTAATTTATTGTCTCTGCAGCAGGGTCGGGGCGCTCGCTGGCTGCTGGGGGAGCTGAATGCTGACCCGGTGTGCTGTAGAGATACACTAGAGCAGCCAGCAATGGGAATGGGCAGAAGCTTTCCATAGTTATCCTTAGCATTTGCTCAGACCTCTGATACACAAGGATTCCCTGTGGTGTCCTTTAATTCCCCAGCAGAAGAAAGCAGGGGGGTTAAACTGTGATGGCAGCATGTAGGAAGATGCAGGTGGAATATATATCTTGGGGCAACTGACCCTGCTCAGATTTAAGCCTTGCTTTGTCCCCAGTTTTAGAGCCCTCCAGGGAACAGGTTTAGTTAAGCTTTGGACTGGCAGCTCCTGGAGTAGCTGGGTGGGGAACTGTCTCTCACAGAGCTGAGTGTCTTTTGTTTGCTGCAGGACAGAGCTACGATGAGACAGTGGACATCTTTTCATTTGGGATTGTTCTCTGTGAGGTAAGGCTGAGATGTTACTTCTTCCCCATTGGTGTCTCCTTGCACACATTGTGTCAGACAGTTCTCTGTGTCTGAGTGTGCAGTCTGACCCCACAGCACGGTGAATTTGGCTGGGAGTCCTGCCCCTGGGACTTGGAGCTTGTCCTGCCCCTCTTCCCTCAAGGAAAGTCTTGTAACTTTTTGGTCCCAGAGAGAGTTTCTTCCTGGAACTGGAAGAAATACAGAGGTTCCTCCTGGACCAAGAGAAGCTGTAAAAAAGTCCATCAAGTTCCGACTGAGCCCTGGTATCTATTTGAAAGCAGACATGTTCCTTAAAACAGTGATACTCACTAAAAGAACAATCAGCTTTATAACCTCAGCAAATTCAGGGCCTCCGCTGTGGATGGCACTTCACATCAAAGAAGGGGGAACTGAAACCTCTTTGTAGGTCAGTTAATGAAAATCGCACCCTGAAGACTGTTGGCTTAGTTTATTTCTGAGCATGGTCTTACTGTTGTATCAAGCTTTTGTGCCTGCAAAGCAAAAAGTACAAGGTATTTTCAGTTTAAAAGGTGTATAAGGCAGTGGAAATACAGATGAAAGGTGGGGTGTTGTGTGTATGGATAACACAGCATTACAGGAACATCAGGGAGACTGGCACAGATTCATCTTCAGTGTTTGGATGAAGGGGACAAAGAAAATATCTGCATTAATCTTTGTGGCCTCATCTGGGGCTCTGTTTACACTGGGCCCTCCTCTCGGAGAATGTTGTGGTTGTGAGTGATAGATTTAGGAACTTGAAAAATCTGTATGCAGGATTAAAACAATTGTTTCATCTAGAAAAAAAGACAAAGGGGTAGAAACATATGAACGTTTTCCTTGTCACCAAAATAAAGATGCTAAAAAAAGAAGTTACACATTCAAACAGATAAGGAAATAACTCTGCCAAAATACATAATGGGTGTTCCACTGTCTAGTTACAGGATGTGGTTGTCCTGCTGAGTTATTGGCATGGAAAAGCCTGGGTGGTTATAAATAACACCCTTTTTGTGATACCCGATGAGGCTTTAAACTTAATACTCTTCCCTCTGCGAGAGTCTATATTGACATTGACCTTGTCTGAGTCCAGATCACCCTACGGCTCTCCGCTGTGGGTTCCTTCTCTTTTATTACACTTTGAGTCCCCTAATGCTGGGAGTGGTGGGCACTGTGTCTTCTGAGTGTCGGGGCAGGGCTTCTCCCTGTTCCACCCAGCCCTTTCCTCTACTGGCTCTTGCCTAAAAACTCCTGGGCATTGGTTATGTTGGCTCTTCTCTCCACCCCTACCCTCTGGCTGTGGATGGGGTTGAATCTACCAGTAACAAAACAACTCAAAATTTGTGGTGCTGTTGACTTCTCAGCATTGTTTAGGATGGGCTCCATAGACAGAGGAGCTTTGCTGGTGGTGTGGTAGGGCTGTGTGAGAGGGGAGAGATGGGATGGTGATGCAGGTCATGTTGGTTACCTGACATCAGGAGGGGCTGTGTCATTCCCAGGAGCACACAGCACAGTAGCTGACCCAGCAGCAAGATGCTGTCGAGCTCCCTGGAAGGTGGGCATCATCGAGGAACAGCGTTTCTGCTCTCCCTTGCACCCTCATACTTTGAAAGAGCTTCTGCCCAACACTGAAGTTCCTTGTTAACACTCTGGAACTGTTGCTGTGCTTAATTGCTCCTCTCATTTTTCCCTAGATCATAGGCCAGGTGTATGCTGACCCGGACTGTCTCCCACGCACACTGGATTTTGGCCTTAACGTCAAGCTGTTCTGGGAGAAGTTTGTTCCTGCTGACTGTCCTCCAGCCTTTTTCCCCCTGGCTGCCATTTGCTGCAGACTGGAACCAGAGAGCAGGTAAGTTTGGGGTCTGGAGGGACTCCTCTTTGTAAGCCTGCAGTGTCTGTATCCCCTTGGTGGAAGGATTGCTCTGCACAGGGGGTGGCAGAGGGCTCCATTCCAACCCCCTGTGAGAATGCTCAAAGGCTTCCACCTGAGGAGGGGCTAAAGACTCATCAATGTACAGAGACTGCTGTACATGGCAGAGGGCTCTGAAACAATTACCAAGACGGAGAGGGTAAAGGAGGAGTGATCGTTCAGGGTTTCTCAGCTACAAAAAGCCGGGGCAGACTTTGGCAGCAGCTCTGAAATGTGAAAACTTCATTTGATTTCAGTTGTGAAACTTGTAGCTTCAGAACAGCATTGATGCCAAGGAGGTTCTAAAAGAGCTGGACCTCACTGGTCATCACCTGTAAAAATGGGCAGCCCAGAGAGATGGGATCTTTGCAGTCTCAGAAGCTGAGTGGGGAGGGATCATGTCCTTGCTCACACCTCTGTGCGCGGGACAGTAGCCTGGATGGACAACTGGCCCAACCTTTCCAGCTGCTGTTCTGCTTCCCACTCACATTTCTTCACTGGTGCTTCTAGGCCCCCTTTCTCCAAGCTGGAAGATTACTTTGAAGCTCTCTCTCTCTACCTGGGAGAACTTGCCATCCCCCTCCCATCTGAGCTGGAGGAGCTGGACCACAACGTGAGTGTGCAGTATGGACTGAACCGTGACAAGCTGCCTGAAAACACGACCTAGTCAGCTCATCCTGCTGCTGCACCACTTCCTTTGGAGCTGAGATGAGTGACGGGGAGGGAGATGCACTTCAGCCTCTTCCAGGGCATTAACAGGGCACCACGCTGTGCATCTGCTGCATTGCCTCTCCCTCCCCACCCAGCGCCCCTCCTCCTGGACATCCTGATTCACTGTGGATTTCTGGCATGTTTCAGAAGCAAAAAAAAGGGCTGTTTCCTGCCAACTGCACCTAGGAAAGCTGCTCAACACTATTTTCCTGGCTTGAGAAATGTTTCTCTAGCCTTTTCAGGCTTCTTTACTGTGGTGCCTTAGAACTTGGCTGCAAGCTGTGAAGCCACCCTGGCCCATCTGCCAGGGAGGGAATTACTATAGGAGACTCTCCTGGGCAAGGACCAGCTCTTCTGGAACTGCTTCTCCCACCGACTGCCCTGCTCAGAAAAGCTGGGGAAAATGGACATTCGGCAAAAGGCCTCACCGGGACAGTGTGTGTGTGTGTGTGTGTATGTTTGTGCATGTGTTTTCCAGAATAACCCACTGAGATTTTGGCCTCCGGTTTGCATCAGGAGAGAGAGGGAAGAGCCCCAGGAACTGGGCACAACTCTCCTGAAATACTTGTCTGTAGGGAAGTGTGTATTAATTTTTGTTTTGGTTTTGTGGGTTTTTTCCTCCTGTCTCTGAATACCTCCAAAAGCCTGCCTAGAAACACTAAGACTGAGCTCACCCTGCTCCTCCTGATGATGAGCAAAGGTAGACAACACATGAGCCACTTGAACACTTTCAGACCCTGAGCCTGCACACTGAGTTTGCCTGCCCAAGAACCTTAACTTTGTGAAAGTATTTGAACCTGAATGTGTGGAACTGCACTAGACACTGGCTGTGGGCATCCCCAGAGTGCTGAAGCTGCTTGAGCTCTCGGCCTGCAGACATGAGGTGACAAGACGGGTGGCAGAAGGTGCTCTTCAGGAAAGCAAAGGTCTGAAGTGGCTCCGACTTTGTGCATGGACAATGGCAAAGGGGAACGTGCCCAAGGTTACTTAAAGGATGGACTTGTGAACAGAAAAATGCTGGAGAACATCCTATCCTCCCAGGAGTGGCACCTGGAGAACTAGTAATTCAGTTGCCATTACCTCATCCTTTCCTGCAGGCTGCGAAAGTGGCTCCATTTGAAGGCCCTTCTTGCAGCTGCTGCTGCTGCAGCACCTGAACTGATTCTCCAAGCAGAAACTTTCCTCAGGGTCATTCCCTGCTTTGGGGGAGAAAAAAGGGCTTGGAGTCATTGGGAGGTGGGAGGGAGTGTATTTCCTTCCAGCACTTCTGTTCTTCCTCCCTTGGTGGGAGAAGGAAGGAAAGCTGCTGCTGTGGTAGCTCATGTAGTTGGCAGAACGGAACAAAAAGCTGGCTGAAGTCCTGCTCTTAAGTTTCACAAAACACCTTGGTTTAACTGGATTTCTAGTGTGCTCTTTTCCCCCTCCTCCCCTTCAGTATTGAATGGGAGGAATTTGTGTTAAGTATTTGCTGTTACTTTGATTTCCTCCCCCTACCCATGAGTTTAAAGTATTATGTAAAATAACATGGGACCAGCCATTGCCTGACAGAAGGTGTGTGCAGGGGGGGTGGTTTTAGTCTGTGTAGTGGTATTTTAGAAACACTGGGGACTCCCTGTGCTGTGAGTCAGCGGAGGAGCCTCTCTGAACTGGGTCCAGGGGATTCAGGATTGTTAATAGGATTTGCCCTTCCTTTCCCCCTCCCAGGCTGGTTTGTGAGGGGACCCCTGAAGGGGAAAGTCCTGGGTGATGTGTGGGTGGAGTTTATGAACTGTGATTTGCACAGCTCCATGTTCTAACTAAATTAAAAAGCAGTAAATGTATGCTATGAAAACAAGACTTTGTTGTCGCTATGTTTATACATAAAGTGGGAAGATGGAATGTTGTGATGTTTCTTGTCACAAAACAGCAACATCAAAAGTGCACAGGTCAGGCATTATCTAGAACTCCCCTTTTTGAGCCAAAGGGCTCAGGCACATTTATAGAACCAGAGAGATGCAGTGCAAGTGCTGTATAGTAATATTTACCTGGAGTGCTGGAAAGGCAAGAAGTGGTCAAGTTTTGTTGCTTGGTTATTTTTTTGTGGGGTTTTTTGGTTGTTTTCTGTTTTTAAGCCTGGACAGGAGCCAGCAGAACATGGATCCTCTCTCCCACTTTGCATTTCTGAATGATGGTAAAAATACTGCCTGTTCTTGGAAACCTCCTATTCTGAAACATATAACTCAAGGAGTGTTAGTTAACCAGCATTTCTGTTGAGTTATTGCCTTATGTCAGTTCCTCCTGTAACCTGCTGTGCTCCGTCTCCATCACACTTTCCAAGGAAGGCCCCAAGGAAGGGAGCAGAACCAGAGCAGAACTGACCTGTGTCAGTGCAGGAAGGAGCTGTAGCTGAGAGCATCTTCCCACGGGCCAGGCCATTGAGTCAGCAGAGCCCACACACCCATAGTGTCCCACTGGGACACCCACAGTGTCCCATCTAAAGCTGTCAGCAAGGGGACAAGCTCCTGGGGCCCCAGACAATGCTGGGGAGGGGAGACACCGCTTGTAGGGATTTACCTTTGGGCCTGGCAAACTGAAGGAGCACCTTCCCTTCTCTTCTGCTCAAAGTCTGTGACAAGCAAAAGGGCCGCTGCTCTGGCAGGAGGAACACATAGATGAGCCACAGTCCACACAGCTCTACAGAGCATTTTTGTCTTTTAAGCTTTAATACAAGGTAGCACAATCTGCACCTTCTCATAATGAGGTATTTAAAACATTTTTACAAAGAAATGGTATTCAAAGGCATTTAAAAATAAAACGTTTCCCTTTTCTGAATCAAACATTAACACTAAAACCCCTGCTGTCAAGTGCTGCTCCCTGTTAGGCCCACAGCTATAAAGCAGATGGCTACAAAAAACTTACTTGAATGGCTTGAATCCCCAGAGGCGGGGACGGATGTTTCCCTGAACTGGCCTTGCCTGGGTGCCATTTAAGAGACACTGCAGCAACAATCCCTTCCAAAAACCCTGAAATGCTAATAAAAGTTGTTACAAAACCTGTCTTAACAGGGCCAGGCTCTGTGAGCAAGGGGTCTTGCTGCACAAGCAGAGTGTGTGAAGGAGGCTGGGCCAGGAGCCACGCCATAACTTCAGGGTCTTGCAAGAGCAGCTGCCCCGTCCTGCCCTGGGAGCCAGAGCTGCTGCATCATGGCTGAGGCCACCTCCACAGCTGGCTTGGCCACTCTGTCCAGAGCTGGCACCATAGAAAGCCCAGGGAATTGGGAAGAAGATGTTAATCTATCCTCAGTGCTCCACCTGCTGTAGGTAACTGAAGGGCAGTTTGTTTTCTTCTCTCCACAACTATCTACTGCTGTCCTTTGGTCTCCTGAAGTGTGTAAGTGAGCAGGAGGTATGAACCACCTGGACACCTACAACTGTGGCTGTGCATGTAGCACCACAAGGGAATGGAGATGTGGCCTCAGCCCTGGAAGACCTGGATTTGTCAAGAGCTTGAGAAGAGCTTTTCCAGATTGAGACTGGGGCTAACCATACCGCTCCTGGCCAAAGCCATCCCTCAAAGAAACTCTTCCTTGGAAAAAAGACGGATCCAGTAGCAGGATTCTGGACAGCGTCTCCATCTCTCAGTCACAAAGCAGAAAGGCAGGAACTATAATCAGAGTGTAATTATCTAGCTAAGTCTGACGTGAAGCTCCCCTCAGTCCTTGCAGTACTGCTCCCTCCTGGGATTCCAGGCTGAAACTTAAGTAACAGTGCACACCATTAAATAGGAAAGGAACAGAAGAAGAGGAAGCCAAGACCACACTCTGGGCTATGGAATCTGTGGCTACTCGTGAGCCTGGCCCATCATCCCCCCCAGCTCCTTGGCACACCACGGAGATAGGTGGGAGGAAGCAGCAGGGTCCACCACACCAGTCCCCAGCATGGAACGGTGCCACTCAAACAGATCGTGATGAATAGCCCACTGCTCTGTCCCTCTGCGTCACCTTCATCTGGCTTTCATCAAAAAGAAAACAAAATAGAAATGAACACACGCAACCCCTGCACTCACAGTGGGAAGCTGGAGGCTTTCCTCAGCCTGTGTCACTCCTGCCCGAGCTGCTCAGGCTCCAGGAGTACCCGCCTGCCCCATCAGCGGGCCACTGCTGTCACGCGTGTCCTCCACGGGCGTCTGGTTGGTGTGCACCACGATTGTGTTCTCGTCTACAAGCTCGCAGGCAGGATTGGTGAACGCTGAGAGCGGCAGCGTGATGCGCTGCATTTCACGCTCGTGAACTTTCTGTTCATGCTTCTCCTTCAGGTCTTTCCCCCTAGATTAAAAAAAAACAAAAACCACAAAACCAAACATAAATGTGCACAGGGGAAGCAACCACTGCTTGGGGGCAGAGTCTCACTAAAGGTGATGGAGGAGAAAAGCAGGGACTCTACTCTTTAAAAATTTAAACAGATGTTTCAGCTACAGAGCCTACAGAGGATCTGGAGAGGGATTGTTTATGAGGAAGTGCAGTGACAGGACAAGGGGCAACGGTTTTAAATTGGAAGAGGGGAGATTTAAGTTAGACACCAAAAAGAAATTCTTTACAGTGAGAGTGGTGAGACTCTGGCCCAGGTTGCCCAGAGAAGCTGTGGGTGCCCCATCCCTGGAGGGAGTCAAGGCCAGGCTGGATGGGGCTTTGAGCAACCTGGTCTGGTGGGAGGTGTCCCTGCCCAGGGCAGGGGGTTGGAACTGCATGATCTTCACAATCCCTTCCAACCCAAACCATTCTATGGTTCTACATACAAAGGGCCAAAACCACTCCCTACTGTAAGCAGAGGACCCCATCTGAGCACCTTTAAAAAACCAAGCAGCCAAGTGAAGTCTGTCCCTCCCTCATAAACCAGGTTATTCATTAACGTCGCTACAGCTAAATGATGTCTGTAAAGCCAGGCTACTCCTTCAAACCATTTCCTTCCATCTTACAGTCCAGTGCTCCCTCGATGAGCTTCCCCAACTTGCTCCACCTGACAGAAACAAACCCCAGAGCCGGTGACAGGTTCTGCCTTTTGTTGCAGCAAATTAAGGCATTCCTGGAAGTATCAAAGCTTCCTTCAGAGCTGGCCCTGCCTTCTGTGGCTGCCACTAACAGCTTCATCCCACGACCAGCTCCTCAAACCCACCCAACTACTCAGCCTGTTGCTAAGGGAGGCAACACCTCTCTGATTTGCACCAGGGAGGAACTTTAAAAATGGCTGGCATTAATAGCACGTTGTCTCCAGAAGAGCTACGTACACCAAAAGCTACTAAACTGATTAAAGGCATCTCACCACACCTACCCAGACCTGCCAGCCTGCACATGCTGTGCCGAGAGCAAGGCAAGAAGAGGGAGAGACAAACCCACACCAGGGCCCCGCCGGGAGCTCTCTGCCACTGGGGAAGCAAAGCCAGGTTTGGCCAGAGCTCAACATGGGTCTATGGCTTCTTCTGGGATAGGCACCGCTCGCTCCTCCTCGGGGTTCAAGATCTCGACCCGGCAGAGCTGCCGGGGTTTCCCCGACGGCCCATCAGCATTTTGGCTGCTTTTCAAGGCTGCCTGAGAGCACCTGCGGTGGTGGCAGCCATTCCTGCTGGCAACACCGGGCATCACTCCCCGGAGATCCCGGGGACACTGGGGATCACATCCCTCCACAAGCCCCTTCTTACCTAACGCGCCTCCCTCGGCTCCTGCTTGCCTTTGTTGTTTTCTTTTTTCCTGGCGGCATTTATTATAAACACTTACATAAGGACATGCCCCAGCTTGGGAAAGGGCTCCTTCTGCTCGCCCGTGTCAGACTGCTGTCAAACAGCCAAAATGCAGAACAAACCCTCCCAGAGGAGGGAGCCTGGGCCATCGCTCGCTGCAGGTCACCACTATTTGTCCATCCTGCCCTCCCTCTCAGAACTCAGCCGCTCGCTGTTACCTTCAGCTGAGCCACAGAGACACTTCTGCCCAGCGCAGTGACTGGCTGAACCAATCCTAACTCAAGGGTGAATCAAAACTGACCCAGAGTCTTGGTAGAATTAACTCTGACCCCAAAAAATTGCATCATAGCATACAATGCACAATGGCAAACAATTTGCCGATTGTTTTCTCTTCTAAAGCCAGACTAGAGAAAGCAGTGGGGCCTGCTGGAAGGATTGTTGTCTCTCTGATCACAACAGAAACTTCCTGTGAGGGCTCTTACGTAAAATTCAGCTCCCTGGATGCATCTGAGAAAGCCACATCAAGGCACATGTGCACATACACAAAGAAAAACAAAAAAAAAAAAGAGGGCAGTTTCAAGGTGAAATGGAGAACAATGGGATTAAGTCTTAAATAGTCCTTTCTTCCGTGTGACAAGCGAAGGTCTTGCACGATGTGCCACATCAAAACACTTCTATCTGCCTTTTCATCTGCCTGTTTGGTTGGGTCTGCAGGTGCTCAGACATTCCTGCTCTATGCATGTTGCTTCATGCCTACCCCAGCTTTTGGACAAAGGAGAATAGCCACTGACCTCTTATAGATGTACCCCACCACAATGCCAGCTCCGATGGCGATGATTATCACTGTCATGATCAGCCCCAGCACATACCCTGCAAAGGGAGAAAGAGGCAAAATTAGAGGCAGTAGATCTAGCTATAGCGTTGCTTTTAGAGCCTCAAAACAAATCCATCCTGCCAGAATTACAGGAATGGATCCATCACATGATCCTGAGTTTGTACCTAGTGTCCCCAGGTCCTTCTTTTGTTTGGAGTTCACCTGCACCCTCTGACTGATCCCAACGATGGGCTGCACAGCGGCTGCCTCGCTCTGGGAGGGCAGGGAATCAGCTGGTTCAAACACCTGGTCGGGCTCCTGAGAAGCACCAACTTCTGCAGTAGGGACTGGGGCTGTGGCATCTGTCAAGAGGGAGAGAGAGACAGAGGAAATACAAAGTGAGCAGTTCAAAACAACACATACCAGGAGCATCATGACAAACACTTGTTCCCTCTTAAGTTATTGCCAGAAATCCTACCAAAGGAGACAAGATATGTTCTCCTTCTCCTGCTTTCCTTTGACATGAACCTATCTATCCAAGAGCGCAAGGCACCACCACAGATAGATGAGACAGAAGTCAGACAGCAGAATAAAAGCCAGGTTGAGGGCACGAGTCCAGGGGATGCACAATGACTTCATTTAGTGTACGGATCGATGCACACGCTGCAGCTGCAATTGTGCTGGACAGGCACGAACGCGACGATGAGAATCTCCATCCCAAATCTCCCAGGAGCCTATTTATCTCTCTTCTGCCTCAATCTTCCTGACACGGGAAGGTTTGATGGAAGGAGGCTCGAGCTGGTGGGGAGGACAACCCAGGGATGTTCTTCTTACCCTGCCCCTCCGTGCAGCAAACGGCTGGGCTGAGTCAGAGCAACACTCTGGGCAGCACAACCACCGACTTGTCTACGTACAGCAAGTTCCTCCTCAGCCAAAGGAAGGTGTGTGAAGATGGACACTTGTAACACTGACTCCTTCCCAGCCCTGTGGGCTCTTTATCAACAGCACTGAAACATTTTCAAGTAGCTCCCTTCATGACACAGTAAGAACAGAAGCTGTAGCACTGTGAAAGCTACAGCAGTGGAAAGCAGGTGGCTATTACTTGTGCTAAGCAAAAAAAAACCAAAACAACCCACAACTATTTTGGGGAAATGCATATGCATCCACACCTGGAAACCTCCCCACCTGGATCTCACCCCACAGCTGGCAATAGCTCTATGTGGATTTTCTATCTGCAGCCATTTTGAGTCCCCAGTGGAATGTGAAATGGAAGCACAGAAGGGGATTTAGGGGCAGAAGATCAGGGTCTCTGGCACCACACAGTGACTTTACGGAGGGTCAGCCAGAAAAGCTGAACAACAGGGAGCTACAGGACACGACTACAATAAAAAGGCGCCCGCTCTGAGACACAAAAATAGCCAAACTCCTTAAACAGGCCAATGGTGTACTGGGTGAAAGGTCAGGTAACTCTCCTGCAGGGGAGTTGAGTAAGGGTCTTAGCATCAGAACATTTGTTTTGCTTTATTTGCAAAGTGAAGAAAAGGGAAGGGTGGATGAGTAGGGGAAAGTGTTTACACACAAGGACAGCAGCCCCGAGGGACAGTGCAGTGCCTAAGGAAATCTTGAGGGGCTCAGAAATAAGTAAACAGTTCAAAAAAAAAAAAAAAAAAAAACAACCACCCAAACAAGTAGTTACTTTGGCCTCAGTCAATACTGACATCTTCTGCCCCTGAAACAGGCTCTTGGTAAACTGTTTCTCATTCTGACTATCCGGGAGGAATCCAGTGTCTGGGTTTTCCCTTTCTTACTGTCCTCCCTTCACTTCTTGTTTTTCCCAAGTTCTTCCCCCCCTACCTGTACCCAAATCCACCCTGGGACTCGTTTAGCAGCAGGACACTTGTTCCAACAGCAGTGATGAGCCCACAGCACACGGTCTATCCCCACCTCTGCAGTTCCTAGATGCCAGAACCTCAGCCTTTCTCAGCACAGCTACAGAGCCCCATGGTGACTGCTGAAATGGCGGGGGCGCGAGGGGAAAACACACACACACACACACGGCTTTGCACAGGCCTTTTCTGGCACTAATGGCAAAGCTGTAGGGGCGGAGCAAGGCACAGCTGGGAGGCAGATGTGCACAGGCAGGAGAGGAGCCCTGGGGACACTCCATTCCGGGGGGAGGGGACGACAACGACAGTGGGTGCTGCCGTAGCCTCGGGTTGTTTGTGCATGGCGGGGGACACCCCTCCCGGTGCCAAAGCCGGCCCCCAGGGGCAGGAGGCAGCCCGGGGAGGGGAGGGCAATGCCCCGGGGGGGCTGGAGGAGAAGGGGTGTCCGGCAGGGGTAGCTCCTACCTGAGCACCGGGCGATGTCGCAGGGTCTCCGTTCGGGCAGCCCGGCGGCGCCTCGGATGTAGCACCAGGGCGCGGTGTGGCCGTCCGGGTTTCTGCAGTGGTTGTGGTCCTCGGCGACTGCGGGAGGGGACGGGGTCGTCAGCGAAGAGACCGACATCCCCCCCGCCCCCCCAGACCCCTGCTGTTCTCCCTCCCATTCCCCCCCCCCGCCGCCGGCTCCCCCCATCCCCGGGACCCACCTGCCGGGATGGCGGCGCCGGGGCCGCTCCGCACCGCCAGCCAGTTGAGGCACGGGGCGCCGCCGGAGGCCACTCGCCGGCTGCCGCGGTAGGAAGCGCCGTTGCCGCGGAGGCACTCTGCGGAGAGACGAGACCAGGCCATGCGGGAGGGCCGGGCAGCCCGGACCCTCACACACCCCGCCAGTGCGGGGCCGGTCCCCGCCGCCCTCCCTCCCCGGGACCGGCCTTTGTCGTCGTCGTCCCCGTCCACCCCCTGGCACTCACCGTCGGCGGCCGCCAGCAGCAGCCAGCCCAGCAGCAGGGCGCCCAGCCCCGCCGCCCGCCGCGGGCCCCCGCACAGCATCCTCGGCGCGGAGGAGGGCGAGGAGCCGCCGCCAGCCCCCCCGCGCCGCTCGGCTCCGCGGCGAGACCTGCCCCGCTTCTCCCCGGTAAACAACTGCCGGGCTGCGCTCTCCCCCCCCTTCCTGTTATTCTCCCCCCCCCGCTCCCGCCCCGCAGCCGCCGCCGCCACCGGGTCCTAACGCTGCCGCCGCCGCTCGCCCCCGAGCGGCTCCCGGCCCCGTCGGAGAGCCCCGGGCAAGGGAAGGCGCGGCTCCGCTGCTCGGGAGCTCTTCGGGAGGTTCCCTGCCCCGCAGCGGCGATGGGTGGTCGGTGCTGCGGGGACCGTCCGGCTCGGGAGGAACACGGTCTCGAAGCGCAGCTCCGCACCCCCGGGTCCGTCCCCGGGGATTCCCGGAGCGGGAGAAGAGACTCCCGACACGGATTTAGGGAAAGCGTTTGCCTTCAGGGACCTAAAATTGGCGTTTCCCTTAGAGAACCCCCACGAAGCACTAAATCTTGCCCCGATTCTCCCTTCGGGCTCCCTTAGCTCCAGGGGGACAGGCTGCATGTGGGGGGCACAGGCTGCCAGGGACCCTGCTCACCCCCACCTTAAAGGTTTGCATTCTCACCTCTGCTCATCGATTGCTTTGAACCACACACTCTAAAAGCTGCTTATAGAAAAAAAACCAAGGGAACCTCCAGTGCTTTGCAGTGATGCTTTGCGGGCATCCTGCCGCCGCAATAAGGCCTCTGCAGAGGTTTCAGACAGGTTACAATAGATGCTCCTGGTTCCCAAAGGTCTCCAGGCACTGCCATGCCAGTGGCTGTACACAGGGATCTGGAGGCATCAGCAATGTTTCTATTTTACACCAGCAAAAAAAAAAAAAGAAGCAGCTGAATACTTGGTCCTGTTTGATAACAAGCTCTCAGAGGTGGCCTGGGCCTTGGCTACAAACCCACCAGTTGGCCCAGGCCAGCAGCACAAGGTGCTATTTCTGGCTTTCCCACAGAGCTCCTCCTGACCTTCACCAATCTGGCTGCCTCACTTCTTTGCACTTTCCCTTCCTTTCTACAACATGAGGTACAGTCAAACCTTCCTTCTCAGAGTTGGACAGGGAAGTTCCCTTCATCTAAAGTGCTTTGAAATCACATGGAAACCACTGAACACATTAAAAGTATTTCTATGCCAGGAAGCTGCATGTTGCATTCAGCGTTAGATGAATCACTCCTTGGGACAGTGGTCCTTCCCTTCCACCCCCCAGTGTTCCCACCCTGGCAGTGCTCACCGTCAGGCTGCTACAGGTACTTGTGGCACAAGCAGGCTCCAGGTGTACTCATCCAACCCAATTTTTGCCCTTTTCTCAGCGGGTCATGCACACTTTGACCCCTTACCACCAGGGTGCCTGCTGAATCCAGTCCACAATGGAGCCACAAAACCCCAGATGTACAAGCGTGACAGGGGAGTAATGAGGAAAACAAGTCAATTAAGCAGCGCTACCACTGAATGTAAAACCATAAGGCTTAGCACTTGTCTGTGATTCGCCCTTTAACAATAAGATTAACACTACAGCAAATTTAGTTTAATAATGTCAAGTGTTAAAAAAACCTGCATCCAGGTTGTAGAAAAAAACAACCGAAACCTGCGTGTGTCGGTCCTGACTGACATCAGGAGCTACAATGTCTGCTTTATGATGTTATGCTCATTGTCTGCACAGACACCCAGCTACCAAATTCCTCATGCTCCCCAGTTACTCCCTGTGAGGGCAAGGCTAACTGGAGTAAGCAAGAATTCTTAACAAGGGCTATTGAATCAGGCCTTCTCCTGGTAATAGCTCTTCATAAGAGATTTTATGGGGTAAATTCCATTCAGGCAGAAACTGCAGGGCCACACATGCATCCAGAAGCACAGTCTGTCCAAAACAGTTTGCAGAGGGCTGCCAACCTGTACAATTAATTTCTTTTCAGCTCACTTCATGAGACTAACTAGCGCTGCCATGCCATCTTGCACAGCAAGCACCTCCTCCTGTACACCCCAATCCAAGGACGGCAGGCTGGGCAGCATAGTCTCTGTGGAAACAGATCTCAGACCTTCCCAGCTCGCTCTCCTGTTATGTAACAAGATAAATTTGCACTCCTCATTACGCCCAGCCAAGTTCCAGCAAACAATTTGAGTTTCTAGTCCACAGAAGGACAATGGGGAACCTGGGAGAAATGCAAACCCCTTCATATTAATGGTAAAGATCAAAGGCTTTTCCGCAACTGACTTCTAAGCATAATTTTTTCCCTTTCATCTCTAGCTTTCTCCAGGATGAGGGAAGATTTATGCCTGGCAATTTCACAGGGTTAGGTTTAATAGGATGCCAGGTGGCAGCTGTCAAGGCAGATGCATTTCCTTTTTCTGCTGTTTGGGAATGGGGTTGCTCTTCTGGCTACATTTTTAGAGATTAAACCTGACATTAATTCCTAGAATTTGATTTTAAGGTAACTACCCAAACTGTAAGTAAGCTAATAGCTTTGCAACTACAGCCTCACGTAGCTTACATGTAAAAGTCTGTAGGTATATACACATCCATGTACCATAACACATCCACAAACACTTTACAGGAGAATACATGTGCTTGTTTTAGGAATAAAGGATGTTAAGCATCTTCCCTAAATTCAGTGTGAACCAGTTTCAGCTGTGAGCGGGTACCTTTCTCCTGTTTACTTTATACAGGTTCCAGAACGAACAACGTCTGCTTTTTTCTCTCCTGTCAACTGCTCTTTCTTGTTTGTTTGTTCTACTTTTTCACCTGTGGAAAAAATTCAAAGCGTATGGAGAGTTTTCTTAAAGAAGAAAAATAGAAGAAAGCTAACACAGTCTGCTGTGCAAAGGGAGGCAACCAGAGATTGCAGAGTCTGCAAGGACTTTGCAAGAAGTCATCAAACTCACCCTCCTTCTCCAGCCGCAGCCAAGTATGTTTAGATCTCCCCAGGCAAATGTTCATCTAACTTACTACGGAGGAACTAACACACTCTAATTACTTAATCTTACTAAATAAGATACTGGGGGCAGTAATCAAAATCAATTTTCTAATCTAAGTATTCTTTCCTAGCCAAATTAAGGTGGATTGCTTGAAATGGAAAAATTGACCTCCTTATAAAAGGGCTCATGTCCTGTTCCTGTAACTTCCCCTTTCTTCTTTCTAGGCAAACCAAAATAAATCTTCCAAATTTTTCCTCAGAAGTAGTTTTTCTAAACCTTTTTTATTGTTCCAGTTCACCAGATGCTCTATCCCAGGAAAAAGGGCAGGTTGGGCAGCACTCTGATCTAGTTGATGTCCCCGCTCACTGCAGGGGGGTTGGACTAGATGGCCTTTAGAGGTCCCTTCCAACCCAAACTATTCTACAATTCTACCATTTTTCTGCTTCCTTCATAAATTGTGATGCCCGAGAATGAAGATAGTACACTCTGAGGCCTCATCCACCATGAAGAGAATATTAAAGCAATTTTGTGCTTGAAGCTTTAAAAACTGAACACATCAAATGCTACTAAACACTATTAAGTACCTGCAACTCCAACAAAAGCAGGTGGTTTTACTCCTTTGTTGCCTCTGTCTGGATCATGAAAATAACTGTGGGTCTCACGTGCAGAAAAGCCTTCTGTAAGCAATGACGTAGGAGTCAGAAACAAATGCATTTTATTCCTAACCTAGAAACAATCTGGAGAGAGGAAAAAAGCATCAGGGCTGCAACAAAAGGCTCAGATGCAGAGTTTATGAAAATGAGCCGAGTATAACCAAAAATCAAGACGGAGACAGTCACTACAAAGGAGTCAGTGTGGAGAATATCTGAGTGTGCTGTTGCATCCCCCTGCTGACATGTTCGAGGAGAGGCTTCCCCTCCCCCTTCAATCTGACAGCATGAGCTATTGCTAAGTAAATGCCAACCACAGCCTCCGACGACTAACAAGGAAGTCTGCAGAAGCAAAACAACCATATGTGATACTTGAACTGGTTCAGACTGGTTCAGAGAGTTTGCTCCACTGCCTCAAAGTGCCTTCTGGGATGAGCTCTCTGTGTGGGCTACAATAAAGGGATAGAGGTCTCGGGAGGGCAATCTGGGTCCTATTGTTTGCTGGGGGCGAAGCTGCAGCCACACTGCTCTAGCATTAAGAGATTAGTGCGAAGTATTCTTGGCAATCACTAACTTAAGAAATTTCACACACTGAGTCCTCTCTAACAGCAACACTTCTTTGTCCTTTTTGTCACAAACCGCCCCAATTCCCTCGGCAGTTCTGATGGGCCCAAGTGCCCATTGACATCTGTGTTCCCCCTGCTCCAGTGTGGCTGTGGCTCTGCTAAAGGGCTGTGCATCGGGGCCCTCCCAGCTGGAGCATCCTGAAATCAGTACCTGGATCACAGACACGGCTTTGTCTGGATGTATCTTGTGAGGTATCTCCTCACAAAAATCTGCAGCAATATTGTGAGGAGTAAGGTACAGCTTACTGTACATCTAAAGATGTTTCAGCCCCAACTTGCAGCGTGGTTTTTTTCTTACAGACGCAGGCTGCTATTGACAAAAAACAGAGCATGCATTTTTAAGGGTGGAGGAAGGGAAGCTATTCTGAAAGATACTGTGATCTATTTAGAGAACACATAGGTCTGAGTCAAGGACAGGAACCTTACTCTTAAATTCTTTTACCAGTTTGTTGTTTGATCTTAGGCAGGCTTCTGCCTCAGTTTCCCATGTTAACAGTGCCCATGTCTCAGAGGCAGAAGGGATTACACGTCTGCAAAGTGCTTGGAAAGCTTCAGACGTGCAATACCTACCTTATGAAACGTTATTCAAGGGGAGGGACATCCATGGAAGGTCTTAAAGATGTTCTCAAGCTCACAAATAAGCATTAAGGCAGGAAGAAAACCAGAATGTGTTGTTTGTTTGTTTGCTTAAGGTGTAAAAGCACTTTTGTAACTTTCTTGTTTCTTGATCCACTGATGTGCGCAGCCATAACAAGCAAAGCCCAGCATTTCTTGTTAGAAAAAAAGCAAAGCCCATTTCTTGTTAGAAAATGTCAATCTAAAAATAATGGTTTATATGCACATGAGAAAGCTCCAAAATATCTGGAGGTCTGAGTCAATGGGAATAAAAGATTTCGGTTCTGATATCTGTTCAAATTAACTTGGACAGGACTATTGGACAAGACTATTAAATACCCTTCTCCCAATCTTTCACTCACCATAGAAGCTGATCTGGCAAACAGAAGTGACAGCTCAAAACTCTGCTGATCAAACTTCAGTAATCATGGAATATTATCAAAGTAAGAGTTCAATTCCTTAAACATTCCGGACATTTCACATCGCGGAAAGCGTGAGGGTACAGAGTTGCACATGAATATGCAAAACTTCCAGTTCCTGCAGAAAATACACCACGTCTAAACAGCACAATCACTCATTACAGGTGACCCACACCCCATGCCAACAGAAAGGCAATGTTGTTATAAACTTGTACACATTAAAATAACCCCAAACATATCTTTTCTTATTTATCAAAGGTTTTGGGACTAGGATTGGGGTCATCAACATAAGACCTGAGCAGAGCCCCATTTGGTAATGAGTCTTCTGTAATCCAACACGGGAGCAGAGCAGCAGAGACCAAACCTTTCCAAAGAGCTGATAGTGTTTCCTCAGGAAAGCGCAGGATTCACGGACATTTACAATGCAGAGCGCTCACCTTTGGATTTTATTTTCTTAGCTGACCTGAAAGCAGATAAAGCCATCAGCACAGGGGTACCCTGCAAAACCTCTCTCTCCACAGGTGTTTGCCTGAAGGCTGTGGGAGGAGTTGTTTATTTTGGGAAGTTGCCCTTTCTTTCTTATGTAGAAAGGCAAACCTGTTTGTTTTCTCTCCGGGTTGCACACATGCCATAGGCATGCAGGGAGAGCCTTTCCATTACTCAGATATGCAGGTGGACTTTTTTACATCTATTGACAAAAGCAAAGAATCTGTTCCTTAAATATGTTTTCAGAATAAAGCAAGTCTCTGTTGTTATTTTGGTCTTGAGTTTGCCTTTGTTTTAGAAAGTTAAGGTCCTATTTTGCCAAAGGAGGCAAAAATACAGCGAAGGAACAAAGGTTTAGTATTTCACCTCATACTTCACTTCTTTCTTTTGGATATAATGGTGTTGAGTTAGAACTCAGTGCATTTGACTAATGACCTAGCACCCGAGGCAGGCAGGCCAGAAGCATTGCAAAAATACATTTATATATCCTGTCTCATTTTTATTTTTACCGCCTTCCAGGCATTCAATGAGGAAAATACCAAACTTCACATAGATACTCATTACTCCGTCCACTTATGCTAAGATAATGTAGGAAATCTCAACACAGCCCCAGAGAAGGGATTTTCTAGTGACACTATGGGCTTTCAGATAGAACTGTGGAAATGGGCAAAGACAGGAATTGTCTCTGAAAAGAGCAAGATTTCGAGATACGAGAAATACAGGCTGTCTCTCCATCTCCAGGAAATGAATGCATGCAGCCTGCAGAGTTTAATTCTCTTTTGGTTTATTACTATTTAAAAATCAGTTTTTGTATCCCCTTCTACAGAGGCTTCACCTTCCAACAGAACATACAAAAAATACACACAATAGAAAAAAAAAAAGATAGGTAGGTAAGTTGCTTTATACAAACAGGTCCCTAAGAACCTAAAAAGGCTAAAACAGGCTCGGTTTCAATAGAAGCAGGCCCATAAATAGGCAAGAGACTTCATTCAAGTAGGGAAAGAGTCATCCATCCTCACCTAAGATCCTTTCTTGCTCACACTGAAGACGATGGGAGGATTCCCAACAACTTCAGTAGAAGCAGGATTGGGATTCATCAGAGCCAATGGCAAACTTTTCTGCTCCTTCCCTTCCAAGGCACTGTCTCTTCCATATGGTGTGCAGCCAGGGAAGAATGACAGTTTTCCTGGCTCATCCCACACTCATGTTTCAGTTGTTCACTCTACAGGATGTCTGAGAATAGCCTTTTATTTTCTCTCTTACACTGTGTATTTGCACTACTTGCAGCAAACTTTCAGATTACAACAGTACTGAAGAGAAATTCCGAGCTCAAGAGCAAGGCTTGGTTGATTATTTAAGAGCCAGCAGTCGGTCTGACAACTTTGCAGAGGGCATGTAAAAATTGCCTGGAGAAGGCACCAGTTTGTAGACACAGCAGCCAAAAAACTATTAGTAAGAACGAGACTGATTTATTATAAAAACACTTACCCAAGCTCACTATGTGACTGCAAGAAGCTCAAGAGCTTTTATGGCTGCCAGTGGCTGTATGAAGTGACCCCATGGTCCACATGGCACCCAGGAGCTGCGAAGGAGTCACTGGAACATCACTGAGACACCAGTTACCTCCTTCCTTCAGCACATCTCAGCTCAGAGCACTTCCAGGTCTCCAAAACTGCAGTATAAGTAGAGAGGCCGCTCAAGAAAAGCTCCATTCACATAAACCCTGAGAACAGATCAATATTGCCAGGCAGTCTTTAAAAATAATTTAAATATTTCACCTTTCAGGAAAAATGTGGCTAAATGTTTAACTTTGCATCACGCCTGAAGTCAGGGAGGCCAACGGTTTGTAGCAGAGTTCAGCAGCACAATCGTGCAGCACAATTTGGCATGTCAATCCAATCTTGAAACGTTCTTACCCAAGGGTTATCATCTCATTTTATAGATGGGAACAAAACACAGGAAGAGGCTAGAAATGATGTTAATGATGTTAATGATGTTAATTCTTTACCAACAGCCAGTCATCATCTGCTACCACAGAGCAAACAACTGTGGTTTTTCACTAACATGCTTTAACCATTCCAGCCATCACCACAACCCCTAACAGCCAGGGTTTCCTGCTCCTCTTCTGCACCACTTTGCAGTTAAGCCATATAACTATTTTCAAGTTTTGGGGTTTTTATCTTGTTGGGTTTTGTGTTGTTGTTTGGTTTTTTTTTCTTTTTTTCTTTTTAGCCAAATAGTTCTCTGGTTTGTCTTATAGCTAACAGAGTTATTGGCAGAGCTGTACACGTCTGGCACAGGAATGTGGAGGGGGTGAAGGTGTCACGGGAGCAGGCAGGAAGAGGTGACATCATGCCAACGTGGCTGCTGCTGACTCTGCGACACTAAAGGTGGCCTCGGGCTGGGGCTCAGAGGCGCTGCCTCCTCCGGGCCCCAGAACACACTGCCTTTTCACAGGGACACGGAGCAGCAGATTGGGCTGGAAGCCAAATCTATTCCCAAAGGCTCATTCGCAATAGCTGAAGGATCTTGTTTTGAAAAAGATGTTCAAGATAAAAAAACAAGATTCTCTCAGGAGACGTGGGAATCTTCCAGAATCTGTTTTCCCTTTTAAGTTTTCTTATTGTTTTTATTCTCTCTTTGCTCATTTTGTCTCTCGGAGTGGAACTGAGAGCCATAAGCTCAGAGAATTCACTGTGAGCTTATGTTCTATTCAATTAAAACTCAGGTACTGTGCCCAGGCAAAAGGTGAATGGTACAAAGCTGGCTTAATTTACATTAAAATATTCATAATGCTGTTAAGGTATATTCATAATGCTGAAGAAGCCAACACATTCCATGGTTTTGTTTGGCACTTGCTCTCAGAGTTTTTGCCACGCTGAAAAATTGAAAATACCTGATTATTTTTGTGGGTGACAAAGAAAAGCCGTTCCTGTTTCATTATTTTCAATGTTGGTAGCTGTTTTTTACTTTGTCCATTAATCTCTCATGAAACCCAAAGAGAGCTCTTGCTCTCCATTCATTTTTCCAACACTGAAGTCTGGAGTTCCTTTGAAGTTTACTTTGGCATCTACTTCCTCAAGCAAGCACCTTAAAAAAAGAAAAAAGCTGAAAGTGGTACCCCACTCCAGACTCAAGACATAAGTTCAGATATTGATTTCTAGGAACAAGGTTTAGTGAAAAAACAAGACACTAAAGTTACAACAGAGCCTACAAAATCTAGGTTAGCTTTCATACTATCAATTCCATTAGTTGAGTTAGATAGACATTCAGTTACACAGCTCTTCTATTCAAGTCATTCCTTACTGCTGATGGCAGTTGAGGGAGGAACAATAATTTCAGGGAATATGTGGGAAATAACAAATATTCCCTAAGTCACTGGCACTCAAACAGGTCTAAAATTGTGACTGGGCATTTGTAATTATTCAAGAGATCGGTAGGAAGACCAACTCCACGCCATCTTATAGTTCTAGGCTTGAAAACAAACAAACAAAACAATCATACACCACCCCCCCAGCACATAATACTTTGCCCTACTATAGTTAAGGCACTGGATTGAGAGAAGGAAAAATCTGTGTTCAATTTCTGGTTCTGCTATCAATTTCCCACGTCATCATGGGTAATCACTTAAGATTGAGAGCTCACACGCACCATGTTATCATGCCTAAGGTGAGCCACTCTAGTAAGTCTGTCTGTACACATCTAGCACATGACAAATGCAAGGTAATGTCACTTAACTGAACTCAATATGGAATAAATTCACATTAGATTGCTTTACCTTGCATTTGTTGTGGATTAACAGTACATAAAGACAAATTACTTCAGGCAACAAAAAAAGCCTAATGATAAGCCTGTGCCCCTACAACACAACACTTAAGCATGCAAGCAAGCAGTGTTTAGTCTTTCATCTTTATTTCACTCGTTCACCTATAAGCATCGATTCCTTTCTTGTCTATCTTTAGTGTTTAGATTATAAATGGCTGAAGATGTTTTCATCATACCCAGTACACAAGGGTCTCAGTCTCAGCTGAGCTGTTTAAGGACCCCTACAGCACAAAGAAATACTACAATTCTGCTTATCAAAATTTGTATGACCTGAAATTCCCTTCTTGGCAGAGAAGTGCACTGACTCAAATGTTGGATTGTATTCCTGCCAAAGAAGATGACAAGGAAAGGAGGGCTGGCCCAAAATGAGAACTACCATCTATACACTGATATGCCAATTAAAAAATGTAATAGAAACAAGTTAAGTGAGGTTGCAGCTTGGGGCATGGCAAGTATTTCCCTTTGAATTCTGAACTTAGGAGGCTGAGTTTTCTGTTTGGATCCATCTTCTGTCCTATGAGAAGATGACACTTCCCAAAGTACAGGATATAAAGAATTTGCATATAGATTAAATTACCATTCAAAATTAAACAATATGCCTCCAAAGCAGCAAAAAGCTCTGGTAACACACACCACTGCTAAAGATCTGCCCAACCTACTGCTGGCATTAGTCTCTGCACTAGGATGATCTGGAACTGCCAATTCAGGATTGTTAACTGCCTGCTTAATTGTTTCCCTGTCCAGTAGACTGAGAAGTAAGTACCTTTCATTCAATGTATTCATGACAACTTAGTAAGCGTTTTCTTTGACAAGCAAAATGCACAGTTAGTGTTTTAGAAGGCTTCCTTTTTAGTTCAAGGCTTTTCATTTGTTTCATCAGGTCAAATTCTGCAGCATTCAGAATTAAATTGATATACACGGCCAAAATTCAACCCACTAGTAACTGAAGTCAGTGGAGCTAAACATAGGATGAAAATACCTTATATTTTGGACGTGGCTTTTGGAGTTGAATTTTATGACTAGTGCACCCTCTTTGAGCGCATATGGGAACACAAACTCAAACTTCTTATATTTTTCAGAATACAGCCTCAACAACAGAAACTTTCCTAGTGGCTTAAGTATGAGCTATTAGTAAACCAGAGAGACTGCAGCTGCTTTTCCTAATCCCAATAACTTGTGCTGACTGGAAAGCCTGTTATCTTGACTTGCTTGGCAGTTTACAGTGTTGTTTCATCATGGTCTAGATTTGTAAGGTATTTGAAAATGTTTCGTTATCTTTCAGAAATGTCCTGTTTCTACTTGTCACTAAGCTTTACCAGTACAGCAATAGCAATTCCACGAACCTTTAGTCTGAAGGTCTCTTGGTTTGGCTTTTGGATTTTTCCCCCTTTTGAATGAGACTCATACCTATTCGAAGGATTCTGGGGGAAGATGGATGGAGAAGAACAAGTCCTTCAGTCTCCCAACATAGATTAATAGCAAAACATCAAGTCCACTGCAACATGCTCTCAATTTAGAAAGTGCTGGTGCTATAAAGAGAAATCCATTGATTATTCATCCTTGGTTGATAATACTCGAGAGCAAGTACAAAAAAGTAGCTTCTTACAAGAGAGAAACTGGGGAGTTTAAGTCTGTAGAATTTAAAACATCATTCCAAAATTCATATACCTACAAAAGGTCTATAATTCGAACATAAAAACAAGACAGTAATCTGGCTTATTTCAGTTAATGCATTAGTTGCACCTGGGCAACTCAAGTTCTGGCACGACAGCAGTTTGTGGTTGTGTTCACGTTTAATACAGACGTATCTCCTGCAGAGGATGTAGGTCCTGGTCTGAGGTGGTCTGTCCTGCTCCAGCACTGCATTAATGATGGAGACAGCTATTGTTTAATAGAATGCAAGTCTGGTGTGGGACTTGGGCTCTTCAGAGTGGCCTTCCTAGAAACATTCAGTACAAGTTGCAACTTCGTTTACCAAATCATTGCATAAATCTTTGTTCAATAACCCTCACAACAATTGTGGTGTAGAGAAAACTCTTCACAGATGGGAAATAAGGAATAAATTCAGTGAGCTGTCCTATGTGACCTTGAGCATCAACAGCAGAACCATAATTATAACTCAGAATATTCCGAACTCCTAACCCTGTGTTAAACAACATTTATACCTGGATTTGGTACATAAAAACTGTGACAAGTTACATGGGAGTAAAGGGAGGGCAAAGAAAGGACATTATTTCTGCACAAGTGGTATTTTCAGATTAAATGGAACCTTCAACAGCCTAGAGCCCAGCTTCTTTGCATTTTGTAATCAGTTCTTTTTCAGAGATATGATGCAATTCCCTTCTCTTAAAGTACAAACTCTTCTTCCTTGGAAAAGAAAGGAGTAAGACTGGCTTTTGCAAACCTGACTATAGGCAGATCAGGAGAGCACAACTGTGCCAAAAAGCCCAGGTCACTGAGAATAAAGTACAGTGTAGAGAGGGATTTGTGTCTTATTTACTGGTTCTCATTTGCACACCTTTTGGACAGGTGGCTAAATTGTTCAAAAACCAGACAAAACGAGGGGATGCAAAGTAACATACTAACTTCTTTAATAGAGTCCAATCCAATTAAACCAAAAATCACTCTGTGAACCCCTGGGTTTATTCACACTAAACAAGTCAGTGGTACATAGTGTTAACCCGATGGCTGAGCATGTTTATACCCTAGGTCCCCATATGAAAAATGAGCACCAGTCAACCAGACTGCAATGGTATTTTTCCTTCCTTTTTTTTTTTCTTTTTTCTTTTTTCATAAAACTATTTCTTTCATAGACTTAAAACAATCGACTAGCCAAGTTATTAATTATGGTACATCTAAAAAAAAAAATTAATACTAACCCTAGTGTGACTGCTGCTTTAAGAGTGCTCTGTGTATTGCCTTAGACTGGCTTTTCAGTAGCAATTTACTACAACAGGTCCTAAAATAATAATAATAGAGAATTAAAAACCGGACACCAAGTTTAATGGTTAAAAGTAATAAAAACAACCTGTTCTGAATGGTGATTTTTCTCAGCAGTTCAGTCCTGCTGCAGCACTCACAGCCTCACAAATGGTAGAAGGGGTTCAAATTCTCTCACCTTCTTTAAATTTTTGTTTTAAAAAGGACAACTGCATTGTAACCTGCTAGGTACCAGGGCATTTTACTTAATGTTATATTCAATAATGGGTCAATAATGGGTCTGTTTTAAAAACTTACTGTTTTCTGGGGTAGGTTGGGGAAGGTGGGGAATAGGGAGAGAACAAAAGCACCGCTTCCTGTAGCTGTAGCTCCCCAGGTGCCTTGGTCACTAGGACTGTCTAATACTCAAGATTTATTCTAGAAGACCATGACAAAACACCAGCAGCAGCCTCTAAAGCTCCATTTGGTGTTTTAGGTCATGTCTCCTATTCAAGGTCACCATCTTCTGTAATTTATCAGCTAAGAAGCATTTTCTCTTTCTCCCCAGTGAGGGTCTAAAGGTGGGGTAGGGCACGAGACAAAGAGGGAAGCTAAAATGAATAAAAAATTCTCAGCTATAGAACCAAATTTCATTATTTCCTCTCTCATTCACAGCATCTTATCATTATAGCCAGACTGCTGCTTTGCTTTGTTAAGATCACTCTGATCTCATTTCCCCTCTGGCCCCATTGGTTGCTGGTCGACCTCTGGATCCACTAGGGATGATGCAAATGCTGACTGGACGATCTGAAACCCAAATGACTCCAGGAGAGACATGTTCTGTTGGGGTGAAAAGGGGGATCCTAGAGCAGGACCGAGGTCCCCCAACGGGCCACTGAGAGCCCTGACGTGAACTTTCTGTATGTGTTTGTTCAGATAAGACTTTGATCTGAAAAAGCTGCCACATTCGGGGCAAGGGTACTTCTTCTCTCCTTCCGTCTCCATTTTGTTTTTGCTGACTGCCATGTCACACGAGAAGGACCCATTAGTGCTCTGTTTCTCAGGAGTCTTGAGGTCACTGGTGTCAGAGAGGTCTCCATACGAATCAGAACTCTCAATCGGGTCCGAATGTGAACATTTCTGGCCTTCTATGGGAAAAAGAAGAGAGACACATTTTCAGAATCTTACCTCCCAAAAAATTATTTAACATGCATTCAAACAGATAATATTGATTATCACTTGATTTCATTAATGCGTGTCATGCCAGAATGATACACACTTAACATAGCAATCCTTCATATTCTAAAGCCCTTAACCATAGGTTCTATGGTTCTATAGGTTTTACAAACCACCAGGATGTTATCAGAGCAATATCAAGGTGTTTATTATGGATTCACCATGATACTGAATGAATCCATAATGAGTCTCTGGTTTATATAATACTTTTTGGAATCCCAAGGATGTCTCACAATCTTTATACTTCAGGAAATACAAAAGAATGGCCCTAATGATGACTTTTTAACTGTAGAAGTCACTCCCACACTTCTGAATATTGGTGATACTTTGGGGGAGAGCCTAGAAACCTAATAAAGTATAATAGGCTGCAGCAAGACATGAAGAAACCTGGAAATACTCAAAAAACCAGCAGTGAGCTACTGCAATTTAAGGAGTGCAATTCCAATTAGTCTTGAGGAACTCTTTTTCACAAGTGCAATTTCATAATCTAACATTGTTCCATCTTTAAATACTGTAGTGTGAAAGAGGAGAGAGGTTAGGGACACAATTTTAAGTCATTTGGATACATATCCTGGCAAAGCCATTGGTATGTTTGGAGTGTTCCCTGTTCTCCTCTGGCAGCACGCCAAGAAAGTTTGTCCACACTTTTTGCTCAGTGCATATGAATGAGCGTGGGAAACCCGGACATACTCCCTAAACAAGTCCCTGAATACAAATAAGTTGTATCTACTATTAACTCTAAAAGACCAAAGAACCACTTGGCACAACCCAAAAGACAGATTTGCTCTGGACTCGGCATTACAAACCAAACAGGATACGCATGAAATCAATACACCACTGAGCTGGAGTAAATCTCTTGTTAAGTCCCACCCAAAACCAAAGGGCTTCTGTAGTAACTCTATCAGGACTTCTACAGAAAAAAATTACACAACTGTAGCTTTCCGCTGGCACAGACTTTGTTTAACCCAGCCTGTTGTGTTTTCCTGGGCAACAAAAAAAGGTAACTTTTTGGAACAACCATTGTTTTGAACAGTTTTCTGGTGTTTCAGCTCCGCCAGAAATATTGACAGCTCAAACCAAGACAAAAAAGCAAGACAGACAAGAACAGCCAAATCTCTGTTCTACATGGATTAACACATAGCTTTACATATTCAGAAGTTAAACGCTCTTTAACTATTCTTTAAATAATATAATCTTCTTCGTAAATTCTTTATGAACTACATTCTGCAGCTCCCGCTTCCTTTACAACAAACATGGTTTGACTGATATGAGATTTAAGTATAATGGGACTAAGGATCTACACCCTTCAGGCAAAATTCAAATATTGACTGCTCCTAGGAAGATGGTCAAGATGAACTAACATGTGTTTTTCAATCTCTAAAATCAAAGAAGCTGACTAAAATTCATGTACCCCTTACATGTCCACTGCTTTCCCCTAGACTTATGTTGGCTATCCAAGGACAGATATTACATACTGTGTGATGCAACATAATTTGTCTGCATCTCCCTGAGCTTCTCTCCAGTATTTCCCTGTCCTTCCTTCCTCCCCTTTCTCATGCCCAGCCCACCATCCCACAACACAAAGTTCTGCACAGAGCAGCAAGGTGCAGAGCAGCAAGTCTCTTGCCTTTGATGCCATAGGTCCTGACGCAGTGGAACGCTGTTCCCCCATTCGGGATGGACTCCTGGTGCCTGGAGACCTGGGGAAGGGGAACACCGTGGTGGGTTTTAACATGGACCTTTAAGTAGGAGGCAGAGGAGAAACCTAAACAAGATAAAAGGAGATGAGATCCTGCCACCAGCAAAGACACACATCTGCCTTCCCTGTTCTTTTAATCTTTGTCCTGCTCTTAGACCCTATTACAAAGTTGCCATTATACTAGCTTGAGTTCTGATTCCCAACAATACACTCATGTAGGATTTCTAGACATAATCAGACAATGAATGCAAAAAATAATTTTCATTAGACTTCATTTGCTTTTTGGAAGTCATGATGAAAGAACAGCCTCCTTAAGAAACATGGAAGCAAAACTAACAGATGACATTAAACCTTCTGGAAAAAAAAGGCAGAAGAGACATGATACAAAAAGGCACCAGTGTCTCTTGACCATTTTTGTACTGTTTTATTTATTTTAATTAAAAATGCCTTCATAATCTAATAATACTTTGGAAGATACTTCACATTAGTTTATTTTAGGCTGTTAGTATTTGAAGGAATGACATTTAGTAACAGTCCTTTTTTGTAATTAATGTGTTTTCCCCTTAGGTTTCTAGCATTTATAGTGACCCCTAGAAGGCAGAAAGCTACAACCACAGTTTTTAAGGTATATAATTTTGTTCTTTCATAATTTTTGAAAAACATATCCTCCATTCAACTCATCCTGAGTTTCAAAAACCATACTAAAACTCATATTCAGTCTGCAGTTAACAAAACAAAAAAATTAAACAAAATTTCAATATTTCTATTAGCTCTGATATTTAAGCTGAAATTAAAAACACATATTTCAAACAAAACAGTTTTATACATTTGTGTATGTGCTTTTTCAAATTGTTTTTGAAGTCTCACCAATACAGCCTTTTCCTTTAATGCAATAAATTATTTCACATATATTTTGGAATGTTTTTAAATTAAATTTTAATAAGATTTGCAATTAGTACTAGTACATTTGGACCATATCCGAAGCACAAAGAGGACACAGTTTTAAAGACTTCCTACACAGATAAGCCTATCAACAACCATCTTAATTTTTTATTGTATTTTGAACAAAATATTATAGTGCTTTCATGTTAGAAACATTTTGCTTCAACAACATAGAACACAACACAAGTTGCACCAGCACAGAAAAAAAGTTCCAGGTTCCCTAGAATGTGGAATTGGGTAGGGAAAATCCAATACCTAGATTTTTTTAAACCAATACAGCATTCACAGCACAGGCCCTTCCGAGAGAACTTTCAATGTCAATTATTCACTTTAAATGTGAATAGATATACTACTGTAAAGCCATTTTTATAGTGATATGACTGCATTTACACTTGAAGATGTATAATAATATATTAGGAAGGATGCAAAACCAATACTGGCAGACCTCTCTGGGGTGGATTTTCTCACAGCAGCTCTTAGGTTTAGGTGCTGAATTTAATAATGAATGTGACTTTCCACTAGAATTCTCTGAGCCTATCCAACAGAATATCCCTCTACCCAGACTTTTCTTAAAAGCCAGGATCAAAGAGTATTCAGGGGTTATTCAGAATTACATATACAGGACCTGCAGAGCAAGACAGAACTCCATGGCAACCTGCTGAAGGAGAAAAAGGTCAGGTTGCTGAGAATGGACAAGAGATAGTTACTGTAGACCCCTGAGTTGAAGATAAAAGTACAGAAAAGTAGACACATCACAATTGAAGAAACAAAAACCATATGACTCTCAAAATACAATGGAGGAGAATCACCTAGGCCAAGTCATCCAGGGAATTAATGTAAAGGTATCACCCTCTGAAGTAATGCAAGACCTACCCTCAGACACAAAATGCTGGACTGCTCACTGGGCCACAATAGAATATAACATTCCAAATATAAAAATTCACTGTAGACATGGAAAGAACCAGTGTTTGACAGAAGGACACAATGTACAGATATAATGGTGATACCTTCAACTACAAGGTACTTTCCTTATTTCATATGTGTGTCTTCTAAGCACATGCACGTTGAGATGAGCCTCTTTATGTAGCAATGCATTAAAATGTCCCTGCCAACCATTAAGAAAGGATAACATGCAGATAGCCAATGTTTATCTATACTATAATTGACACAGAAAATCTGAAGCTGTAATCTCTGCTATACAATATTGTTTCTGAACTCTGCAAATTCTGTTTGTAGAGTACGTTGTTTTATATAATAGAAACTGCCTGCAAAGTGTGTTAGCTCCCCTTTATGCACTTGGCAGATGAACATGTGAGTCATCAATTTCCATCAAAGCAGTAAGAATGCCAACTGCTTCATAGGAAACTGTTTAAAGTGAGATTTTTTTTTGTTGTTTTTATCCTATTTTTTTTTTTCCTGAAGCACTTAGGACTGGCCTTTTTTTTTCCCCACCAGACCTTAATTATGAACACTTGTCCTAGGAAAATGGGGGATTCATAGACAAAAATCTTTTACTTAAAAAAAAATCTCTTTAAAAACAAAGTCAGGCTAATGCAGAGGATAAAGTGGCAATATTTTTCAGTTAATAAATACATTTACTGATTACCCATACACATCTCTCAGCTTTGCAGTGCAGATTATTTCTTTATACCAAAGGAACCAACATTAAAAGCATGCAGAGAGGAAATTATCTGCTTTACATAAATGGGACCTATTCCTTGATCTCTTAGAGAACATTTTTTAGGAGGTAGACTACAGAAACAATTGCAAGATGCTCCTCTTCCAAAAAGTCTAATTTGAATTTAGCGAGACCGTACAGAGTATGTGTCTTGCTTTAAATCAACTCTGTGTCCACCATGAAATATGCAAGAATTCATCTTATTGTAAAAAAAATAAAAATAAAAAAATCTCCATCTAACTTTTGATTGGAGTATTTACCTTTCTCCCAACTCATTAACTCATTTGATTTCTGTGGAAAACAACAACGCATATATGTCTGAAACAGAGTATCAATCTTCTGAGATGCACATGTTATTACAAAGTACCAGTTCTAGGCTTGACAAATTCATTAATCTCTTAAGTTCTTTGAAAAAGCCCACACAAGCAAATAAAATTCCTCGGGATGCTAATAGATTATGTGACACCTAAGCAGGAGCAGGTCTTTTTTATTTAAACTGATTAAAGATACTTTGTCTTAAAAAGTGAGGATGGAGAATTACTTTTCATAAGCATATTTTAGATGGATTATTTAAATAAAAAAAATCAGAAAATCCCACAAAAAAACCCGCATTGCACAGCTTCCCTGATTTAACAAGATTTAATTGCTTCCATAATTATTCTAAGCATAAGGACCCTAAGGCAAGAAAATAACCCAGCAAAAGCCATTAAATCATAGATGGTATTTTTTGGACATTATACTGCCATTTTGTAAAATAAATAAATAAATAAAACCAGCAAATAGGTACATACACAACATGGCAAACCGGTGGCTACTACTTTCAGTCAGGTAGAGTTCCCTCATCTCCTAAATCCATTAAAACTTTAAAAGAACACGAGACACTTATTTGATTAAGTTCCACAGAAAAGCCCCCAGTCTGATGGGATAAATTGAGGGGTTCTAAGCTCTGCCTTTAACACTCGGATGGGTTCAACTGTGTAAGACACACCTCATCCACTTTTTTTTTTTGGTGGGCCAATATCCAAAGTTCTCCCTACAAGCAGCTTGAGAATTCTTGCTTGACAATTGCTATATCCAGAACCAGCTAAATTCCAATTCAAAAATACCAGCATATTAGCTGAGGGAAGAATAAAACAAAATCCCATTGCACAAGCACTATAGCCATGATACAATCGCAGCTGACTGCACCAATGCCTATCAATTAGGTATTTCTAATTCAGATATTTTTGACTATACTTCATTTTATCAGGTTCTACAATTTAAAAGATACCTATTTAAAACAATGAACATTATAATTTGATTCTAGAACACTTTGGATTAAAAATTCTGCTGTCATGGATCATAAATCTATAATCAAAATCCACATTATATAATAGAGTTTATAACACAGTTGTTTGATAAATGCAGTCTGTAACTTCCCTTTCCTATGAATTTTAACACTAGGTACATACTTAGCAATAATTCACCAAATTAATTACATTTTCTAAATGTTAATGTAAAATCAAATTCACAGCTGACTAAATTCTGACAACACATATGAAATACACAAATGGTAAGAAGAAAGTAATTGCTTATAGTTTGCTGTACAACAGGTTCCCTATCCTTCTACAGAGAAGTGTATACTTTACGTTCCCACTGTACATTTAAACCTGTAAAATGTTAATAAATCATTTAGTCATTTCATTGTTTAAATGCCAGATCTGTCATTGTCATGCTGGCTGAATTTCCAAAGAGCTGCAGTGACATCCAGTGGTAGTTAAGTTGAAACTCAAGCTTACACGTCTTGGAAAGGATACAATTTCTCCCAACCCATAAGTTTTTGTTTGGCACCACGTTCAGCTGAAGGGGAGCAGGATAGCACCTGGATCTTGGATAGTGCTTTCCATGTTATTACCACAAAAACAATCAGGATAAGCTTGAGCACTTTTTCAGAATAAAGCCTTTCAGCTGAAAAGGAAGCCAAGCTTCATTTCGTAACATCTACCTGAAGGTTCAGAATCCAAAGATTTCCAACCCAGATGCCTTTTCCACTCCAACTGTTAACATCACTTTCAGGACCTAACAGATGGTTCAACTGCTTGAATTATCTCCCTTGAAATTTAATGTCTCTCATTACTCATCAACTCCTAGTCATCCAAAAGCTCCCTGTAAAGTCCTCAAATTAAATACAGAACAGCTTTATACTCTCAAAAGATTTCACCTCTCTCAAATTAGAAAAAGGAACACACATCATAAAACAAATGACTCATCAGAAAAAAAACCAAGATCCCAAAACACACCACCAACATCTTCCAACACTTACTAGGTCTGTATGCCTGTCTGAACCAACAATATTTTGAAGTTTAATTTTTAATAATTTAAAAAAAAAGACATCAATATTTTTCCAACTTGCTTTACATCCCACAAAGCCTCAATTTTCAACTCTTTCCAACTGAAGAGTACTACAAACAGACGGAAAAGCTTCAAAAGCTCTTAGTCATACGGTTTAGTTTTAGGTAGTCCTGCAAGGTGCAGGGAGTTGGACTTGATGATCTTTATGGGTCCCTTCCAACTGGAGATACTCCATGGTTTTATGAAAAGCTGTATTTGTACAAATAAAGGTGAAGTACATTTCTAGTACTCTTCACAAGATTTGTTTTAGAAATGTATGTTAATACAAAGCAATTTCTTTGGTTAAGAGGGAGAAGCTGCTTGATTCTACTGCTGCACCAGGAGGTAAAGCAAGACTGACAACACAATGCAGATTTTTTTTTAAGCACAGTATAATTTTCAAGTTGGTGTATATTTCAAAGGTTCTTCTTCCAAACTGAGTGCAAAGACTCAAGTCTAACCAGGTATAGAAAAAAAAAAAGTTTATGGTGAATAGCAGCAAGGCAACATACCATGGTTATTTTATAAGGATCTGTCTATTTAGCAAATAAAATTATTAAAACTGTCTAGAAAATTTGCTTCAGATTTAAACTGAGTTTCTTCAGGAACTATCAGCCATGTAAAAAGGCCTATAGCTTGATCCGTTTTAAGGTTAAGTATTCAATAAGAAAAAAGAATAGTATAACTTCCTCCTGTTGCAGAGTCACAAAGCCTTACAGCTTCCCTCAAGCTTCCCATCTCACTGAAATAAAAAAATAGTTTCTTCATTACCTCGGTTACAGATAGTGCAGAAATTACTTGGTCCTTCACTATGTTTCTTCAAATGATCTGCCATATATGCTGCTCGCAAGTACTTCCCACACACCTGGCACGGAACTTTGTCTTCATGACATGCTAGGTGTGAGCGCAGTCGGTCACGAGTGGCAAAGGAAGCATTACAAGTCTGCAGGTATAATGAGAACCATCATCAACTCTGCTAAAAGCACTGCTATTGTTGAATATACTTAGTATTCTTTACAGTAAATACATTAGACCCTGTGCAAACACACAAATAACACGATGCATGACCCATTTTCTCACAACTAAAAAATTCCAATCACCAACGAGATGTGGTTACTACTCAAAAGAATTGAGAAAGCAGGAAAACATCTAACATACTAGACAGTAAATCTTAAATCAAGATAGGGTTGTAAGGCCTAGCTACTCTCTGAGGATGAAGATATTAAAACTTTAAGTAATATTTAATAGAAGAAATACAACAAACCACTTTATTCCATTTACAGTAAATTCTGCCAATTAACTGAGTCATTACAATCACTTTAAACCACTCAAAATGTCCTCTCTGCTATCTTCTTAAATATCCTCTTTGATCTGATCAATCTATCTCCAGTACACACGAAATCCCTTTGGAGTATGAAAACAAACAAACAAAGCATCAGCGAATTGGCTGGGGTGAGAAAATGACGAGACAGTAGAAGCCCCATCCTGATACCCACAGTGGCAGTGAAGCCTCAGAACTGAGCAGGTATCGAAATAACTGCACAACACTGTAATCTGTTTATAACTTACCCCTGGATCAAAGTATCACATTCCACTTACTACTGTGAAATGAGCTTGATTTGGCATAAAATAATAATGATTCTACTTGCCCACTTCCCAGACATAATCCATATGGTCCTGGTGGATACTAAACCATCCATGAGCCAGCAACGTGGCCTTGTCACCAAAAGGGCCAACGAAATCCTGGGCTGCGTAGGGAAGAGTGTGACCAGCAGGTCAAGGGAGGTCATTCTTCCCCTCTGCTCTGCACTGGGGAAGCCACAGCTGGAATCCTGCGACCAGCTCTGGGTCCCCAGTTCACGAGAGACAGGGAACTCACTGGAGAGAGTCCAGCAGAGGGCAACTAAAATGATTAAGGGATTGGAGCACCTCCCTTACAAGGAAAGGCTGAGAGAGCTGGGTCTCTTTAGCCAGGAGAAGAGAAGGCTGAGGGGAGACCTTATTAATGTTTGTAAGTATCTAAAGAGTGGGTTAAGGGAGGATGGAGCCAGACTCTTTTCAGTGGCTCCCAGTGACAGGACAAGGGGCAACAGGCACAAAATGCAACACAGGAAGTTCCACTCAAATCTGAGGAAGAACTTCTTTACAGTAAGGGTGTCAGAGCCCTGGAACAGGCTGCCCAGGGAAGGTGTGAAGTCCCCTTCTCTGGAGATCTTCAAGACCCACCTGGGTGCCACCCTGAGTGATGTGCTCTGGGCAATCCTGCTTTGGCAGGGGAGTTGGACTAGATGATCTCTAGAAGGTGCCTTCCAACTCCAACAATTCCATGATTCTGTGATAAGATGAGCGAAGGCTCCCTCCCACTTTTATAATGATAGCAATTGGGAGGCAGGCATGTATACAATAGCCTACTATAACAGCCTGCCAGTTCTGAAAGGCTTGCTCCACCTCTGACATGTGAAGGAAAATAAATTACCAGCAATACACTGCACAAGTTATTAAAGATATAGTCTGAAATCATTGCTCACAAGCAGAAGAGGAAAAACAAATGCAAACATACGCTAGAATGACCAGACCAAGCAGGCAACAGTGACATTCAAGAGTGTACAGTGTTTCATTTTACCTTTATATAAAAGAATGCAGTTTAAAGATATATAACCAGAACCCCCTAAGAGATAATATGAGACTATAAAGTGACTTGGGAAATGGATATATTCTGTCAAGTGTCAGTGTGCAATTACAACTGTTTCAACAGAGATAGGCTTGTTATAGTACCGATCCTAGCAAACTTACAAAATTATAACTTCAGATAAGTGAAATTGATAATACAGTAGAGGATAAACCATACAATTTTATATAATTTAGTTAACCAAGGGATTAATCCAAAAAACATTGAAGGCAGCTGAAAAGCACCTATGAATTTCAACAGGCTTTACACTCATTCGATCCTATGAGATACTTAAGTATGGTAAACTCCCATGGAGCCAAGGCTACTCCACAGCAAGCACACCACTTAGCACCTCAGAGGATCAGGACTTAATGAATTTAAAAAGACAACAGTAAAATTATCTGGATTTCTGCGATACACACAGTTTAACTAAGATCATCAGACAAAAATTCATAAATTACAAGTAGTGAAGATTACGAGGCAAATCCTCGAACATGAAAGATTTCTCTTAATTTGAAAACTCAGTACACAGCGCTGAGCAAAACAGGTGCAGCTTTCACTTACTGAAATGTTCTTAGATGTAGACACTCATTTAAGGCAGGATTCCAGCACTGATACTAATCAATCTGTTGAATATGAACTAAAGATATTTAACTAGACAATCAAAGATGACAGCCAAGAGATCCATCATCAAGAGGTCTAAAAATTTTGAGCCACAGTAAGCGTCCACACAAAAGCATTGGGAGTGCATTAGTTGATGAAGCAGATCAGAGACAAACCACATAAATACAGGGATGCCAGCAGTAAAACCGTATCTGTCCCATATTGAACTTAGCAAGTCGAAAGCTTAGGGAAAGGCAATATAATAATTTCTGTGTTTGATTTCTCACTCTTGCTGCTGAGTTGTGCAAAGTTCACCTTTGGATAAGTTATATTGTAAATATATCTGCAAAGAAGCTTAAAAAAAAAAAAAATTAAGTCCAGTGGAGAAAGCAAGAACCAGTTTAGCTGAATCATAACAATGGGAGACAGGACTAGGTTTAAAGAAAACCCCAAAGTTAATATTCACATAGTTAATATTTATAAAAGGTATAGAGAAAAAAAAAAAGTTTTATTTTACAAAAGATGTGAAATGCTAAATGAGTGCTAAGTATTTATCATTAATTGTTAATCATAGAAGAAAACTCTCCAGTGCTTTCCTATCAAACATTGCACAGGTATATAAATAGATCAAAAAGAATATATATAGAGTTTAAAAAACATTTTTTAAGAAATACCTCTTGAAGTTTCAACTTTTCTATGGATGTGGATGTCTCTGAGCTTATTCCATGGTGGCTGCCATTTTCCTGCTAATAGGCAGGAAGTAAGAGAAATTAGGACAGGAAGAAACTCATTCTGCATTGAAATCAATGGGAAAAGCACTGGACTTGGGATGCCAATTTTAGGTTTACTTAAATAAATAGATCTTTTTCTTTGTCAAAAGTTGTGTTTAAATTTAACCTGTATTTTGCTCTTTTTTTATTTAAATTGCCAGAAGAACAACCTGTCTCTTATCTCTGAGAAGGAGTAAACTTCTGTTTTCTCCCCTTGTTCTTTTGCATCCACAGATTTCCAGATCACCATTTCCTCCCAAAATGCAAACTAGCTTTCATAACATTCATACTCAAAAGCCAACAACCCAGCTTCACCCCTTCCCGTGACAAGTTAGCAAAATGAGAAACTAAGCTATGCACCGTGGCCGGAAGACTAACTTACCCCATCTCCTATATTCAGAACTCAACTGTCAGATTAAAAGAAGTTAAAAAAACCCACAAACCAACATAAAAGAAACGACCAGTGCAACAATCCAGGAGAAAAGATCCAGACTGCCATTTGGTGTCTTGTCTGGACACAAAAACAACTTCTTGTATCCGATTTCTCAGCTGCCTTGGTTCTGTGGAGGCCTTCCCTATTCTCAGTCTATTTTAACAGTAACAAAAAGGCTGGAATCATGTCTTTGACTGGCATCAGATGGAGCAGGTGCTGGAAAGATCCATAAATGTGCAGGATTACATGCTGAGCACTGAAAATTATAGCTGTTGCAGTGATGTTCTGCTTATAGTTGCCCCACTTCTCATAGTTTCATTTTATTTATTCTGAAGTTGGGTTGACACCTTCACACTTTTGTTTCAGTAGTCCAAAATTATACCATGATGCCACATCACCAAAACATTTGACATCCACTGACTCGCCAAGATATATGAGGGCTCAGGTAAACGGCCAGTGGATTTTGTTTAAATCATAATAGAGCACCACTTCCAAGAACGCCATTATGATAGAGGACTCTGGAAACTGCTCTGTTTACTGACAGAGTACTTCTCTTTTGCAGTAAACATAAACAAAGCATCACAATAACAGGGATTTTCATCTCATCAGGAACTTGACAAATTCAAAAAGGATGCTCAATAATGTTCAGGCTACTCTCTTGGGGAGAGCTAATTTGCTAAACAAAATCAATGGAAAAAGGGGAAAAATGCCAATAATAAGCTATTTTCTTCTTAGTGGCTGGATTTTGTGTTTAGTCATGGAACAGAAATGTTACTGGTTATAAGATAATCAACAAGGCTAACTTTATCAATTTGTACATCAGCTTTCAGATTTGTAACAAATTTTCAGTGGGAAAGCATCCTTTCCGTGGTTTGTACTATGTATATCAGGTTTGTGCATATTTAAGAAGACTTTCTAAATCTAGCAGAACATTATGAAGCATTTTTCACAAAGACACACAACAGCCCTTTAACAAATGTCCTATATCTTAAGATTCATGAAAAATTAGCTTTGCAGGGTTAAGCAGTCAAAAATCAAGAACAAACCAAGCCTGAATGACAGCCTCAACTCTTCCCCAATCCTTGTAACCTATAGACTATACCTTTTAACTAAAATGAACAGTGCATACAGTATTATGGCACTTAACAACAGACAATGAGAAAGACCATTATTAGAAATTGCTATCATAAAATACGTGTGTGCAAGGAGATGGAGTTGAGCCTGGCTGTAGAATCTCAGCTTCCATATTTCTTGACTTTCTTTCTCTTAGTGATTCACAATTATGGAGTTTATATTGATTAGTCTTAATCAGAAAACTATAAAAAGTATCATCAGGTATCAGCTGGCAAAGGACAATTCATGTCTATCAACATTGTCCATAAACTGTGTTCGTTCAGTAATCTTGATATCAACTGGCAAAAGACTGATGAGTTTTGGTCTAAACATTCATTTTCCTACTTGTGCCCAAATACATGCTTATTGCAAACATTTGTAGTTATTTTCAGCTCATCCAACCAGACCACTTGCTATCCTCAAACGGTGAAGTCTTTTTATGGGTAGAATTTTCCAATTTATATAAATCTATAACCCCTAAATCATCTTAAGAAGCTTAAACAAATCTAAGGCTTTATATAGGATATGCAGTTAAATCAATGTGATTTTCAAAGGAGTTGGGCTTCCACAGATGATATGAAGGTCAACAGAAATCTATAGAAGGCTCTATATATCTGAAATACTGTTCACTGGGTTATTAAAAGTTGCAAAACAGTTCAAAACTCTCACAACTTGGAGGAAACATAGGAGAGGTGTGTCAAGAGATGGGAAAAAAACTCCACAAATCAGGAGGCAGCAGTCATGTAGGACTGACTAGGTTCATGAAATATGCTTAAAAACTTTAGGAAAAAAAGTGGTCTAACCTTCATTGTCTTCAAAGAAAATTAAAATTATCTTGCTCCAACATTCTTTAAATAAATCTTTTTTTTTTTTTTCTTCAGAGACCAAGCAGGGAGACTGTTAGCCCAACAGATATTTTCAAAGCTTGCCCAACAACTATGTGAAGGCAGTGGGTGATGGCGGAAGTTGATTCTCAACTTTGGTTTTAATTAATACTTCTAGGCACCTTTTAAATCTCTCTACAAATTAATATCTTTCTTGATTTGATGTTTCAAACACTAATAAATAATTTATTAACTGTAAAAACCTATATACAACATTATGACATTCTATTGCAAAGGACACTGCATGCTGATAATCTATATTCTCCCTAGGATAAAAAAAAAGAGTAACTTCCAATTTTGCTCAGTGCAATGTTCTGAAGACTATGTGACACAAAAAAAAAAAAAAAAAGAGGATCTTGGCAAGTTATGATAATTTACCAATGTTATTTGAAATTATTCTAAAAAAAAATGAAGACAGCATTGGAGCCTCCTGTTGGCATACAACTTAAATAAATAAAAATAAATAATTAAAAAAAAACCCAACAGCTGTGACGTTGACTCTAAGGCCAGGGATAAGGTGGCTGGGTAAGAGATCCAGGGTGAGACTGGGATAAAGCAGTAAGGAAGAACATCTGGTAGAAGGGGAGGGAGGCAGGAGGACCAAAGCTGTAGATGACACAAGGGGCTGAGGGACAGGAGGGATGTAAAGCAGTTGTCACTGTTGAACACTGTTATTCACAAACATTTACTCCAATTCACACATACATGGTATTTTTACTGAAACTTCACAATTGTCTGCACACATAAATGCAATGCCAAAGATTACCCATACATCAAGTCTAAACCCCTCCAAGCTCCTACCTGACACTTGTGAGGTCTCTCTGAGGTATGCACCTGTTTGATGTGTCCATTCAAGTGGTCTGGCCTTAAAAGAAAATACACATAAGCACATTTAAAAGAAGTACTAGAACTAAACTTACAATTTTAACAAAAAAAAAAAAAAAAAAAAGATCCCAGTGGTGGATCTATTACAAACGTAGCGATATTTAACTTGCCAAGAACCAGCTCACCAACAACTGGGACTCTACCTTGATAAGTACCCTCTCCAACTTGCTAAAAAGACAGCATTTTCTCAGGAAGAAATTATAACTGAATGATTATAGAAAACAGAAAATACAATTTTCAAGCCTGCATGTCCCCTTCCAAAATCCTACTTAGATCTTGACAATCAGGGCACTTTGATTTACAGTTGCTGAATATTTGAAAATCAGACCCTTTTGCTTTATGTCCCAAACACAGATGTAGAACCTCTGTGCAAAAAGACTGACTGTAAGCTCTGTTGCTATGACACATTTTCCACCAGCACAATGAAAAAATACTGTCCTAACTCACAACTTGGTGGGAAATCTGCATTAAGACAAGTAAAGTGCTCTGAAAGTCCCAACTAGAAGGTGCAATGGAAGAGCAAATTATTACTGAAAAATAAGTTAGACCATTCTTCACAACCAGTAAAGCCTACTTTGAAGAAGAGAGGACTGAATAGCTGCAGATTTCCCTGGTGGGAGTTTCTCCCAGTGGGAAGAAAGCTTTTCATTGTATGAGGCCAAAACTGCTTGGAAACAAGTTCTCCACCCTCTCCTCCCCCAACTTTCCAGCTGCGCCAATGAGAGGGCGCGGGATGGAATTCACACACTGCAGACAGAAAATAGACTGAACTTTGCAGTTGGGCTGTTAAACCTGATGCTCCAGCAAGGGGGCTGGAGCGGTGTAACCGGACAGACTGGTTGGGGGTCCTTCTGGGTACCTCAAGCCTAGCAACCTCACGTGCTGGGCTACTGAATGAAGAAAAGGATACTAAAATTAGACATCACGCTTCCAACTTCCTTTGGCTGCTCCTACAACTGAATACTGAAACGTAAAGAAAGAGTCTCCGCTTTTCATTCATACTTTGAGTTTACAAAGACGTGTAGGCATTTTTGGTGTTTACTCTTCTAACAGCATTCCTGCCGGCTCACACTAACTTACTGGGAAAAATGAGGACATGTATCTTTCACTTTCCCCTGCTGACAAAAGTCTTTCATACAGCAACAACAGAAAGCTTTAAGTGTGAATGAAAACAGTCAGATGATCGCAGGTAGCACTATAACGAGAAAAATACTTTCACTTCTAGCCACATATGAGACTTTCTTTTTATGACTTTCCATCAGTAAATCTACGGTCCTTATGAAGATGCATCCCTAATTACTGCTGATTTAAAAAAAAAAAAAAAAAAAGTAGTCTACTTTTTCTTAATTTATTTCAGAAACAAAAGGTCCCTCCATCAAAAAAGAGAGCTAGCGGGGGCACAGTTCCTGTGTAGCCTGGCAGCCTTTTGATTCTTGTACTTTGATTTCTTCCCTTCTCTTGTTAGAGCAAATCAACTGCTGCAGAAAACCGACTGCTGCTACAATAGTAACAAGGAGTGCACGCATCCCCCTCCCCCCGCTACTCCAAGTCTCAAAGCGAGCATCAAACTTCCAAAAAAGTTTCAAATTCGTTAACTCAGACTATAAGATACCGCTAACACGACTACGGGTATCAAACTACTTATTAAATTAACTCCCACAAACAGCGACAACAGAAAATCAGCAACATTAAATGCACAGATCTTACGTATGTTGCAGGGCAGAAACAGGATCCCCTTCAGAAGGATGTAAACCCAAAGGACACAAAGATCATGTATTAAAAGATACTTGATGCTGCAGCCTTTGAAATCTCACCTCTTCCTTCACATTTGGGTGATAAAAAACATTACGAACTAAGAGAAATGAAGGGAAGTTAAGAAAAAGAAAATTTAAAATGGATACGAGAAAAATAATAATCTTGAGATGTATTAATATTTTGCACTTCAACAGCACCTTCAAACTACCTACAAATCAGTAGTCTCCAGATGCTTCTGTGAGGTAGGTAATTATTTCAATACCCATTTCACAGAAGAGTCATTTGAGGGAGAGACTAACTGATTTGCCCAAGGTCACGCATACACCGAGTCTGGGACAAAGCTGGGAATGTTACCCAGAAGCCAACTAACTCCCAGTTCTAAGTCTTAATTACTTTTAAACCCTTTCAAGAGACTGTAGAACAGCGTCCCAGTGGAAATGATGGAAGTCTCATTTCTCGAGACATTTTAAAATGCAACAGCCAAAGTAGCCTAAGCACAAATTGTTCTTGTTTCCCAAGGGATAGGAAAGACAACTTCCTAGGTCTCCATTTGTATCTATGGTCCTTTCAAGTGCTCGCTTACCTGGAAAAGCCTTTTCCACAGCTCTGGCAGATGTAGGGCTTTCCCACAGAGCCATCGTGAGATCGAACATGATAGGACATCCTGTCTTTCCGCTTGAACCGTAAGCCACACACCGGACAAGAGTAAGGCTTCTCGCCAGAGTGTGACAGCTTGTGCCGATTCAGGTGGTACACGTCCCGAAAAATCTTGCCACAGATCTCACAGGCCACCTGTTTCCTTGTCCTGCTTCTTTTTCGGGGTGCATCGGGGTCGTCCTGACCAGGGACACCGTTTTCACCCAGTCTCGGGGGTGGGATGTCTATGTAGCCCAGCTGTAAGCTTGTCACCCCATGTTGAGCCTCATGTTGACGAAGACGATTGGCATCCGTGAATACTTTCCCACAGAGGCCGCAAGGCAGGATACCGGCCTCTCGCAGGCCCCCTGGGGTACCAAACATCATGGAGTCCAAGAGATTGGCCTTACGGGGACGCCCTCTGCCCCTCTTGGTGCTTAAAGTGGGGGCACTAGCAGCAACATTCTGGAAGGGTGAGGCCAGCAGCGGTGGGGACAGAGGTCCTGCCACCATGGGCAGGCGGTCCACGCCCTGCAGAACAGGGAGGGAGGACTGCGCAGCAGTGAGCGCGGCCCGCGTGGCCTCGTCTTCGGGCATACCAGCAATGCCGTTGCCATTGGGCGCCAAAGCGGCACCGTTGGTCATGTCAAGAGGGAAGCCGAGGTCCGCAGCCCCCGGACGGAAGAGCATAATGTCGGGGCGCGTGGGGGGCACGAGGATCTGCACATTGGACTGCTTGATGACCTCCTGGCAGATGTCAATCACGGAGCGCATCAGCAGGAACTTGGCGGCCGTCATGAGCTCCGGGAAGCTCTCCAGCCGCACCACGATGCGCGACGTGTAGGCGAAGTCCAGGATGTCTCCGAACACCTTGGAGCTGATGGTGTGCATCTCCAGCTCCCGCCCGCCCCCGGGGGCGCCGCCGGCCGCCGCCGCGGCCCCGCCGGCCGCTGCCGCCTCCGACGCACCCCCCTCCGCGCCGCCGCCGCCGCCACCTGCCCCGTCGCCCAGCTGCGCGCTGAACACCGACTCGAAGTACTCGCTGCAAGCGGCCAGCACCGCCCGGTGCGCCGGGAAGCTCTCGTCGCCCACCCGCAGGAGCACGTCGCAGAAGCGGCCGCCGTTCTTGCGCTGCTGGTTGAGGCTGTGCAGCATGTCGGCGCTGTGCCGGCTCACCTGGTAGGTGTAGCAGCCCGACGAGGGGCCGCAGGCGGCGGCCTCGCTCACCCGCTCCATGGGGCTGCGCCGCCCCGCTGACGCCCGCAGGGGGCGCGCGCTCTCCGGCCGCCCGGCGGCGCGCGCCGCCTCCTCCTCCTCCTCCTCCCCGCCCCTCTCGGGGCCGACGGCGGCGGCGCGCGCTGCGCTCCGTGCACAGCGCGAGGGGATGGCGGCGGCGGCGGCGGGGGGAGGAAGGAGGTGGGAAGGGGGGGCGAGACAAAAGGCTCGGGCGGCGGAGGGGCGCGCGCCGCCGCGCGAGCTCCGCCCGGTGCCGGCCGCCACGAGGCGCTGCGGCCGCGGAGGCCGCCCGCGGGAAGGGGCGTGCGCGGCGCGGCTGCAGCGAGCCGGGAGGGAGGGGGACTCCGGCGGCTGCGGCTCCGGGCTGCCGGCTCCGTCCGTCCCTGTGTGTTTGGAGCGGAGGAAAGATGGCAGCGGCTGCACTTCCTCTTGCACTTTCACCCCTGGGGGGAGGAGAAGGAGGGGGCGATACCACCCCCCCTACAAAAATCCAGCGGGGGCCCCCCGGCTGCTGCTCCCCGACCAAGCGCCGCCGCCGCCGGCTCCGGTCCGGGCCCCGCCCGCTTCGTCGCACCCGCACCACCGGCGCCGCAAACTTTCCTCTCTTCTTTGGCCGAAAAGACCCCCACCCTATTCATAAAGACCCCCCCTCCAGCCACTCGGGCTCCCCCCTGCCCCCCCGCTTCCTGCCCCCCTCCCTCCCTGCATCCGCCAATGCAAGAGCAGCCAGAGCCAGCAGGCCGGCCCCCACCCCGCCCGCCCGCGGGGGCTGGGGGCTGCAGTCTCCCCCTTCCCCAGCACCGATCCTCCAATACCGAGCCGGCAGCGAGGCCCCCGCCCGCGGCACACGGGGGCGGCAGGGCTGCGATCACCCCCTCCCCCAAATATCCGGGCTGCAGCTCGCCCCCCAGGCCCCCCCCCTCCCGCTGGAGAGAGGAGGAGGAGGAGGGGCCGGGGGGGGGGGGGGGGGAGAAGGGGGGGGGGGGGGGGCGGGGGGGGGGGGGGGGGGAAGAAGGGGAGGGGGGGGGGGGCTGCAGGCAACCTCACCCCCCCTCCCCAGGCGCAAATCGTCCAATGCAAACCCTCCCAGAGCTGCAGAGGCGCAGAGCGGCCCCCACCTCCTCGCCTCGCCTGAGGAGAGACGATCCCAGAGGGGCCAGGGGCTGCGGAGCTGAGCGGCCTCCCCCCGGTCTTTCATTGCCATTCTCACCCCCACCCCCCGCACTGGGATCAACTCTCAGCCCTGCTACAAGAGCCAGGCGCTGGCGTGGTGGGGGAGGGAAAGGGGGGCAGCGGGAACCCTTCCCCTGCAAAAATGCCCTCCCCGCGGGAGAAACGGTACCCGCGGGCCGGGGGTTGCGGGAGGCACAGCCCAAGCCCCAATCCTTGCCTCCATGTTGGGGAAAACTCTTGCCCCGCCGAGCCTGGTACTGCCCGGGGTTCCCCGGGGCTCCCGCTGCCCCGCCGTGAGCCTGCCCCAGGCCCCGGGTTAAGCGCTCCCGGCGGCACCGCTGGAAGTGGCCGTCGAGGATGCTTGGACTGTCCTGGTGCTGAATCGTCCCCGAGCGCTCAAGGTGTCTCCACGGAAAGCTTGTTTCAACATCATCATTACTCATTTTCAGATGAAATTTGCTTTCTGCCTCAGAAAAGCATTTTTCTCTACTTTTGAAATCTCTCCCCCGCCCCACACCCCGCCCTTCCCCCCCCTCCCTCCGCACTCCCCCCTCCCTCCCCGCACACTCCCAAAACAGAGTTCTTTGTTTTGTTAAAGACAATACATTTTAAAGTGTTCAAGGGCACTTTTTTTCGCGTTTGCGTTTGCATTTGCAAAATCAAGCCTAACTAAGAATCCTTGGATGACCTATTCATGATCCGGTATCGTCACTTAAACTATTCCGTGGAAAATACTGAACTTGGTGCATGCGAGGGCATCACAAACTGCAGAGCCTTCCGAGAGCTCGAACCCAGCACTTGAATTAAATAGTGGTGGAACTGAAAAAAGCACTCTGGGTACCGATGTGCAAACGAGCACACCGAGCTTCCGACTTCCAAAATGCAATATTACCTTAACACTTAAGGCCACGCAGTGCCCTCAGCCTCTACGCCAGATTTCTCCTGCCTTTGAGAAGAACCGTTTGTCTACATTGCAGGCAGAGTACTGCCAGTAGCTTGTGTGTGCACACACCCTGATAGGAACGTACATTTTTAGAAATCTGAGGTTGTGAGCTGTAGCAAGGCTGACAAACCCAGCTCCAATACACCGTATTCTATAGATAATACAGTGCTCACCTTCTGTAAGTCTGTTTGTGTGCTGCAGGCACAAGAGTTGTAGTTGCCACAGTGAGGAGAAGGATTACAATTAAGCATAGTGGCCAGGCTGCACACACACACACACACAAAGCAGTTAAAGAATCTGGAATCTGCTTATCTTTCCTAGTGGCTTTGGTCAGTTGTGCGCCTTTCCCCCCAGTGGTTTATTAATTTGCTTTCTTTTAGTCCCCAGGCTCCTGACATGGTTTCTGCTTCCTATTTCAGTTCCCTCCTTGCCTGTTCTTTGTCTCTCCTCTAGGCAGGGGGAGGGGGGGGGTGGTCCTGCTGCTCTCACTGCACTTTCCTCAGAACTTTCTCCAGTTGCCATGGAATGTTCTGGTTTCAGCTTCCAGCCCTCCTGTTTAAAAAAGCACCATCCAACACACTCTGCTTGCTCCTTTAGGTAAATGCTAAGGATTCACCCCAAAGCATGGCTATTTCATGGCAAGTGGGGACGCCAGATCAGTGTGCTGGCAGCTCCTGTTCCGAGTGCTTGCTGGGTGCCTGTTAAAGATGACTGCCAGCATGTTGCATCCCAAGGAAATCACAAGGGGACCAACAAATCCATTTGCCTCAGCCCCTCCACACTCTCACATCGTAAAGCCTGGATCTCTCCTTTAGTCCTTTCACCCTTGCTGTGCTGGTCTCCCGCACCTTAGGGCTTCACCAGCACACTTAGGACTGCTTCTCCTAACTTTTTCTGGTCCCAAACTTGCCCTGTCCCAGGCTACCAGACTAACAAAGTAGACATTCAACTAGAGTTTGTTACAATGTAGCCAAATTTCTTCTATTTGCAAATACACAGTTTGTGCCATACTGAGATAAAATTAGGGTCATCATTCACTACAAACAGACTTGGAAGGTGAAGTTCTCTAAATTGAATGTGATGACTAAATGTCATTTCCCTGTGCTTAACTATGGAAATGTACAGGTATGATTACATTTGAACTCATTTATCATCACAACTGGGTAGTTACTGTCTTGAACACAAAGTTCCAGATGATGTAAAAAAGAATTTTAAATTTGAATTAAAAAATTTACCTCTTTGGCATACAGAATTTCCTCCCCTTTTCAGATGATTCCTAATCTATTTTCTCTGACATCTTCTGCACTGGGATCTGCTGAACTTCTTTTGAATTCCCTCTCTTTTAAATAAAGGCATTTTCCTCAGCTACTTTATTCAGTTTCTCACTATTTCCTGTCTCACTTCTGCTCATGGGAATTCCTGAGCTGTCCCTAAATGTTTTGCAGCTGTCTGATCCCTGCTGAAGCACTTTGATTGGTATTTCAATAGTATTAAAAATCCTCTTTTGCTCTGAACATGTGTGTACCATTTGGGACTGTACACTGTACATCGCTCACTTCACTGCAGATCAATTGCTACTGGCCTTACTCAGAAGTGCAGACCTTAAATTGGTCTGCAAATGATAGGAGGCAACAAAAGACCGTGTTACAGTCAAATCTATTTTTAACTATATTTGGGTACATGTTAATTATACTTGAGTCATACCTATTTGTCAAACATTCTCAACTCGTGCATCTGTGCGGGTCTTGAGGTTACTGACATTTTTCAGCATATTGCACTCTTTAGGAAGGTTAGTTAGTCACTCTTTCACATAGATTATTATGTCAAGCAGAGACATTCCTACACAGCCCTTGTGCCAGCTAATTCATTCACATGAACCATTTCCTTTTTCAATGTGTTCCACAGAAATATATAACATTGCGCATTTCATGGCACACTTGCAATTTCAGTGAGGAGCTGTCAGTTTTTCTGAGCTTTCACTGGAATTTTAATTAACTGCGACTAATCTAACAAGCAATTATTTCAGCATTCATTACTTGTTAGGTTGATTATTAGTTAAATTCAGTTTTTAAAGCTTGCTCAATTTTTTATTTGGAATCATCCCATGAGAATACTAACCCAGCAGCAAGGATTCTTAGACTTGGAGATAGCACAGTTTCTTCTGTAATCCAGACAGGTTACAGAAGGGTTAGTGATTAGCGATTTGTCAGCTTTCTCCTCTAGAAGCAGACAAACAATTCTCTTGTTTAAAAATACCTAGCTTTCCCACAAAAATGACAGCAACTGCTAATAGGAAGGTATATGATGCTACAAAATGTATGCGGAGTTATTTTGAAAAGGGAAAACTGCACTGCTTGCTTTTCTTCTTTTTCATCACTCTCCTCACTGCACTCACTGCTGCGTAGTCCATCTGTTGCACTGCAGCCCACGACAAAGTCTGGGGAGCTGATGCTAAACTACAGTACTTTTTGTTGTTAAACTAATCTAAGACAGTCTCGGAAGCCAACCTTTGATACTTAATCTCCCTTTTGTTCCCCTCATTTCCTCACTCTGCCCAGTTTAACTTATTCTAGACTGCCTGGAACTAAAGCAACCATTCAAAACAAGATTGCCACATTAAGGATCTGGTCAAAAAGGGAATAGAACCTGGGATTCCATCTCATCGACTCCCCCTGAATTAGGCATCCTCGCCCAGCTAAGCAAACCTGACAGACAACTTTCTCATGTAAAACATACATTACAATACAATCCTAAACATGCAATGCAAGTAGTGAACATTTGGCATTCACAGATTAATAGGTAAACTACCATGATGCCCAGAGAAAGACAGCTTCTCCATAAATACCAAGTAAACTGGCATAAAAAGCTTAATCCAGGAAGACAACTAAGAATGGTTACATCTGTATTTCTTAAAACATTCAAAAGATACCACAACTTTCTATTGCCTCAAGTGTCAATTAGATTGTGAATTTCGTCAACTTCCAGAGCCACATCACCTCAGGCAATCAGTATTATGGTTCCATTGAAGACTCAGAACTAAGGATCTCAAAAATCTTACCTCTTGATAGCGAGCTCTCAAACCTCTTCCTCCAAACGGGTACAAGGCTGGCCCTTAGTCATCTTGTTACAGCCACCTTAAAAAGGTTTGTCTCCTCTTCATCTGCTTCCCTGGAGTATAATCATAAGGTTAATCAGTAGCCAGTTCACAAAACAAATTACAAATTGGGGAGTGTGGGGATGTAAATTTGCAAAATTGTAAAAATTGCAGAACAAAAATATATCAGAAAAATCACTTAAAATGATTGGATTCTCTGTATGCCTTAACTTGTAATCACCCTCCTTTCATGAGGGAACTCTGGCAAGTTGGTTCCATGTTTCTTAAAATTATAAGTACTCAGGTTGAGGCTATAATTCGATACAGGTTATTTTTCACTGGGTTGATGATGATTTTTAAGGGGATATGAGCCTTCTTCCACCTGCAATCATGATTTAATTTCCTTCACTTTTTAAATCCTGCAGAAATCCCCACTGCTAAGGTAGAAATTTAGTCCCCAGTGAGTCAGCAAACACACGAGGCATTAGCGCTGCTGTTTGCCAGTATATTCTGCAGCTTCTGTCAGAAAGTGAATTACCAAAACCACAAGTGCTGTACTGCCAGAGTGGCTCTTAAGCTAAAATGACCTTTCTCAGTGCACTGTGATTTGACTTGATATCCACAAGCCATTGAAGTTATTTATTAGAATAAAAAGGAGGAAAATTTTTAAAAAAATAATTAAAGAATACCTAAATAAGCAATCACGCACTGCTTATTTTTAAGAAGGGTCTTTATGTGATGTCAATGAAGCACACACTACACAAGTTATCATGATTAATTTCATACTCACAGTTTTTACCATGTATTTTACAATGATACATTTTACATGGTTATCCAAAAGACTTGCAAGCCTTTCCTCAACATACTTAGTTTGCGTCTCACATAAGTAAAACTCTGATTCAAGCTAAAATAATAGCTGCTTCTGAAATAATTTCAGAATTTTGCCCACAATGAAGCAGCATATTTAACATTGGTAGTTTGACAGAAAACACACTAAGTGTATTAACTACTCAGCTCTTCTATTGAAGTGATCTACAATTATCATACTCGCAGGGCAGTGCTATGGAAACATGAAAGTTTCAATCATTCTGCAGCAACTGCACATTCCTGTTGTGCAAAAATAAAACTGAGGCACAAGTAAAGGAAATGACCTGCTTAAAATCAGTGAGTCAGCAAGACTGGAGTGTGTAGATTATGAATTTCTGAAACCCATATTTGCTATAGCCCTCTGTCATTCAGATCTTGCTAATGAGATATGGGCCATTTCAGTCACATTCCTGGCCTTGTAGCACACAAACTCCTGTTTTTTTCCCCCATCACTAATTCCATACTGTGTCACGTTTCTTAATTGTTTGATGAGACAGCCTTTATTTCAAATGCAGTCTTCCTGCATTTTCTAAATACCCTGTAGTATATTGCTTTCCTTACCTTATTAAAAATTTTATTAGAAAAGTCCTTATGTTATGTACTTTCAATTTATCAGTTAGTAATTCATATGACTACTTGACCACTTGGGCTTTTTTACTCCATATTCAAATCTTTATTTAGTGTTGTCTTACATAGTATGCAGTTGACCACCTGAGAGATTGACTCTGCAACTGTTGTGCAATACACAGCCCTTGGAAATATGCCCTCTCTTGCACTTCACCTAGATTTCCTAAATGGAATTATCTCAATTAAAAATATGTACATCTATAGTTAAAAAACAAAATGGCAACTCACATACTCCATCCACGCTCACTGCAAACCTCAATTAACCTTTGATTTGATCTCATTCTCTTATATCTCCTTTGATTTTCTCTCAGGTTCCACTGGGGGCTTTTTCCTCTTTCGACATTATATCTAATTTTATATCAATATTTTCCTTCATTTTCCCCTTCTCTGACTTTTGTTTTTGTTTTCCTAAATAACATTTTATCATTTTGTCTCCATTTTCTAGCTTTGACTGCTGTCCTCAGAGGACATAATTTATCCATTCCCAATTACCCACCTTTCAGTCACTTTCCCCGTTGTGACACCTAAGTTCCCATAGTAACAACCAGCCTGTTCTCCAAGTGCCACATCCACCTTTCTACTAAAAAATTCACAACAGTCATCACAGTAAATAAAAGTAATGACACCCTATTCACAACCTGTAACCAATCGCTATTGAACAAGCCTTTCTGAAGTGTAAAAGAGGGTACTATTATAAACTACTTTAAATATTCTAACCGATTAGAAAGTGTTAATTTGGCTAGGAAAAAAATAACCAGACAAATGATCATTATGAATTGAACTCTCTTCACGTCATTAAGGACAATACTCAATAATTTTTTTTGGTGTCTAAATTCCTTGTAGGATCTTTGCTGGAGTAACTTTCTGGGGAAAAAAAGATTTCAGCACAGTTGTGCATTAAGAAAACTATGACTACCGAAATTAGGAAAAAAACCCTCCACCCATTATCTCAATTTTCATACCAAATAGTTTATTGACGTATTTGTTCATTCAGCCCACACTTATGAAAATATTTTTTAGTTAGATTCAATATATGTGATTTGGCATGAGTTTGTGAGAATAACTATTGCTAGCAACAAGTTCTGCAGTTAGCCATTACCTCCAGAAAAAATAAAGGTGTTCTTAAACCCTGATTGACCATTCAGAATTTGCTTTTTTTCCCTCCTCAGTGCTTTTTCTATCACTAACAGTCCACAACTGTGCACTGATTTTATAGCTAAATTCAGCTCAGGTATAAACAAGTTTGATTCCATCTGCATTAAGTAGGAACATATTTATAGCAGGACCAAATCTGCTACGCCCTATGTTAGCAACAGATATTGTACACAAGAAATAATTAGAAAACCACAAACAAATAAATAGTGGTAGGTGCACTTATATTTACCCTACCTTAGCTGAGCTAACATTACCAGGAATAGTAATCCCATTTTATTTGAGATTCTATTTTAGTATGCTCTGTAGCAGCTTATATTGACAGTTCCTTAAGAGTTTATGACATTAAATGCTGCTTTTTTGAGTAAGATGAGACGAGGGGATATGCAGAGGCAGAGACAGCAAATAGCAGTGGGGTTTCCACTGCACTAGCACTCTCCTTTTTTCTTTTTACTGTGAGTTAAAGAAGACTTCATGGTCTGTAACAATTCAATCATCAAAATTATTAAATTCTGTCTGAAGACATGGCAGGTGGTTGTGCAAGTATCATTAGAACCATTTCTACAGTATAGGCCCAGGAGAGTACATTTTTGTTTAAAAAAATCTTTGTTTAAATGTTAAATTTTACATTTAGATATGTCATATAAAATCACACATTGTAAAAAATTGAGACGGAAAAGCCTTTCTGGTAAAGGAATATGGAGAAAATGGTTTATATAAATGATTCAAATTCAGGCAAAATATGACAGGAAAACTAACTTGGAGACTCTAAAATCGTGAAAACTTAAAAAAAAAGCAGTTCCTTACATCATGAAAATACTTTTTGTTACAAATACTACTGTTTGTCTTCTTGTGATACTGTCAAAAGCTGGAGATACTCAGCTTTATGAAATTTGAAAAGGCCATTTAAAAAAACCCAACCCTTTATCTATTTAATTAGCCGTCATTCGATGAACAAGTCCCTGGGGTAAAGTGGTATGGCCTGGGCTCAGCTGAAAGGAGCCGTGAGAAAGCCTCAGTGTGGAAATCCTGCTTTTATAAAGCTTCAGGCTCTCCTACGAGCAGTGTAGCAGCTCTACCCGACCCAGCCGGGCAGTGGAACACATATGCACATCTACACACCTGGTGATGAGCAGTACTGCAAGCAGACTGCACGGGATACGAGGACGGAGGCGGATCCCCGCCTAAGCTGAAGCGCCAGGTCCAGTCTAAGCCACCGGGAAAGGCAAGGGGCTGCTTCCCCTCACGGGCGGCGGGTACCAGGGCTGGGCGGGCAGCCCGCCTCACCACACAGCCCTTTTCCCTCGCACCGCCACAGCCTCTCTCCCACCTTTTCTCTCACACAACCTCAGCCTCACACCGCCTGCCACGCTCGGTCCCAGCACTACGCCGGGGCCTCCCCTCACAGACACGCACCTCAGCCTCACAGACACGCACCTCAGCCTCACAACGGCCGTTATCCCCCCCCTCTCCCCCAGCCTCTCATCAGCCCTCCCGCCGGTTCCTACACCCCCACAGCCGCCTCAGCCTCGCCCTCTCATACACATTCTCTCTCCCCTTCCCCCTGGCAGTCCCCGATGCCGCAGCCCCCCGCGCCCTGACCCCTCACACCGGCGCCCACCGCCCTGAGGCGGCACGCGGGCAGCGGCGGCAGTGCTGGGGACCCCCCAGGGGGCGCTGCAGCGCCTCCAGCCTAGGACGGCGCGCGCCACGGCCTCTTTCCCGCCTGACGCTAAGGCTCGCGCACGCTGCCTCTCGCGAGCGTTGGCCTCGCTCTCGCGAGAGGTCGCCGTGCGCCTGCGCGCTGCCGAGCCGCGCCTCAGGCGAGGAGCTGCTGTGGTGGGTGACGGCCGGGGTCGGGGCCGAGATCGGGGTCGTAGCCGAGACAGAGACCGATACCGGTACCGAGACCTGCCGCCAAGATGAGCGGCACGCTGGCCAAGATCGCGGAGATCGAGGCTGAGGTAACGCGTCGGCCTTCTGGTCGGGGGTGGGCCGCGGTGCCGCTCCGTGAGGGAGTGACAGGGCCCTGCCGGCGCCGTTGGGATCGTGAGGCACCGGGCGGGAGCCGAGGGGTGTTACAACCCGGCAGAGCCTCTCCCGGTGATGAGTCCTCGGTTCCGTGCTCTTGCAGATGGCCCGGACGCAGAAGAACAAGGCCACGGCGCACCACCTGGGGCTGCTGAAGGCCCGCTTGGCCAAGCTACGCCGGGAGCTCATCACCCCCAAGGGAGGCGGCGGCGGCGGCCCCGGGGAAGGTGCGTTGTTCTGCGGGAAGGCTCCGGCCGCCGTCGTGGCTTCTGCATAAGTGGCCGCTCCTCGCTGCTGCAGTGTGGGGCGTATGACTGAAATTGGTCTAATATTGGTGTCTTGTCCGCTTGAATCGTGTCAGACTCTGCCGAATAAATCGGGACAGCCTTCTTCTCTCCCTCTTGTCCTTGCCTTAGCCGTGGTTTGTGGCACTTCTTTGGACTTTGGATTGGAGCCCTTTTTGAGTCGGAAATGAAAGGACTTCTGTGTTTTGGCTAATATAATCCTGTATTTGCAGAAGTCTTAGGAGTTTTACACGAAGAAGCATTTTGCAGCAGGCACCTATTTTTATCTATAAAGATGTCAATTGTGTAAGCTGCAGTGCTTAAAGGGAATGCTCCACCTACACACAAGGCAAGTGTAGCCCACTGGGAAGCCTAGCAGCCTATGCTTTATTGACAGGCACATGCCATGGAGTGTTATACAAAAGGTGGTGCAAGGCAATATAGATTGTGAACTCTTGGTTTCGTACTCATTGTAGGGATGCTTACCCGCCTTTCACTCAGGCAATGTTAAAATACATAGGGAGACTGCTGCCCAGAACCTTAGAAGATAGAAAATGGCCATCTTTGAATGAATATTTGTGCCTCTTGTTTGCAGGCTTTGATGTTGCAAAGACAGGTGATGCCCGAATTGGGTTTGTGGGTTTTCCATCAGTGGGGAAATCTACTCTTCTAAGTAATCTTGCTGGTGTATACTCTGAAGTGGCAGCGTATGAATTCACTACACTGACTACCGTGCCTGGAGTCATTAGATACAAAGGAGCAAAGATCCAGGTGAGATCTTTTTGTGCCTCTGTGGATAAGATGGTATATATAGAGAGATGTAATGGTGTTATGGCTGAATGGTCTAGCTGGGTAATAGCATGTTAGAAGTGACATGTAGAAGTGCTTGAGAACACATTGGAACTGTTTCCATGAGATACTTAACCTACCCTGCTTTTTACTTTGCTCTGGGAATTTCCTGTGGTAGCTGTCATTTTCTCTGTGAGCTGCTTCATTCCCTATTTTACCAATAGGGCATATGGGATAATACAATATATAAGAATCATAAGGGGAAACAATTTTGCTACATTCTCTTCAGATTTGCAGTAGAGTCTGCTGGTTTTGGAGAAAGGTAAAAGTAGGATTTATTTTCACCAGAAAGAAAAATATTTTTCTCATGAGTTTCTTTCTTTCCTCTGAACAAATAGCTGCTTGATCTCCCAGGAATTATTGAAGGCGCCAAGGATGGTAAAGGCAGAGGACGGCAAGTCATTGCAGGTGAGTGTATTAGAGACGGAGACAGCATCCATCACTGATTTAGTTAGTACAGCTTATGAGAATGAAGGGTTGAATGGCTGTTTCTGATGTTTTTAAAAAGCTGAGTTGTATGCTGGGATTGAGCTGCCTGCTGTGAAGCAGTAGCCATTTTTGTTTCATTCTCTTTTCAGTTCCAGCTTCATTTGCTCCATTCGTGCTCTGCATTAACACTGCACTGAAAGTTTATTAGCAATTTAGAAGGCAGGTGTTATCACATATTAAACAAGGTTGCTGCCTTCATTATTCACCGAGCTTATTGTCATCATTCTGGGGTCTGAATGTAGGCAGGAAGGAAGATTTTTTCCATGCTCTGTGATTCTTACAACATGTAAGGACCTGTCTGTCAGTGATGCTTGGACAAACTTCAGTCTTATGCTGTGATTTAAAAATAAGCAGTGTACAGGGATTTAACACCAGCCCACTGAGTCATACTTTGTGTTGCTTTCTTTTTCTGATTCTTAGTTGCTCGAACCTGCAATCTCATTCTTATTGTTCTGGATGTGCTGAAACCCCTTGGTCACAAGAAGATCATTGAGAATGAACTGGAGGGATTTGGAATTCGTCTGAATAGTAAGCCCCCCAATATCGGTTTTAAGAAAAAGGATAAAGGAGGCATTAACCTTACAGCCACAGTAAGTTGGAAGTTTTCTTTAACCAAAACAAAAAAAAGAGTGCTTGAAGAAAGAGGCATTTGCAGTTGAATGGTATGCCTGGGACCATTCCTGTGCTATTGCTTCTTCAGAAGCTTAACTGCTGTGCTGTGTTATAGTCAGTTACTTTTCTTGGAGCCCGTGCATACCTGTCCTAGGAGGCTGATCACCTCCTCATCCCCGAATTGGAGGCTTGGTCACTTTCTAACAATTAAAAGTTCCAAGGAGAGTGTGCAAAAGCTGCCTCTTGCTTGTGTGACTACAGCATGCTCCAGGAGATCAGAGCTCAGAGTTCCAGGCCTTGCAACCTGGACTACTCCTCATTTTCCACTTACCACAGAATCTCTAAAAATGTAGAAATAGCAGAGTTCTGATTTTTGGTATCTCTGGCTCTGGAATCTAGCGACCTAATGTGTCATCTGGGCACTGAACTGGAGATATGTGGGTTTGTATTGCAACTGGAAACATTACATCTGAAATGTCTAATTGCAGATATCAGTGGGGCATTATTATAAATAAAACTGTTGTTGTTTATATCTTCTTTCCCCCTCTCCTGAGGCTGACTATGGTAAAATCATAGCCAAGTTCAACAACTTCACAAGGCAGCTGTTATTTTTAGTAACCTATATGCAGCAATTGCTGGTGATAGCATTATTAGTTGTAATTCTTGGTTTGCCTGCAAACTCATTTGTTAATACTGTGTCTGTGTTCAGTGTCCTCAGAGCGAGCTGGATACTGAAACTGTGAAGAGCATCTTAGCAGAATATAAAATTCACAATGCTGATGTCACGCTGCGCAGCGACGCCACTGCTGATGACCTAATTGATGTTGTTGAAGGGAACAGGTACTGCTGGCACCCCGGGTTTGGTATACTCGTGATTTATGAAATCTTATGAAAAAAGAAAAGAATCTGCAAAGAATCTGCTCTGAGCTTTGCTTCCCATGGAAGCCAAGATGGCAATGTGGTGCCAACAAGTGCTGTTTAGCACTTTACTGTCCTTTTAACAAATTAAGCTTTTTCGAAGTAGCAGTGTCTTGTAATGGTATTTCCTTGTCTTTGCAGGGTTTACATCCCGTGCATTTATGTCCTAAATAAAATTGACCAGATTTCCATTGAGGAACTAGATATTATTTACAAAGTACCCCACTGCGTACCAATATCTGCTCATCATCGCTGGAATTTCGATGATCTGCTGGAGAAAATTTGGGATTACTTGAAGCTAGTACGAATGTGAGTCCCAAGTTCTTCATCTAGCCTTTCAGATATTTTTACCCTAAATTATTGTGGGTTTACTTCATACTTCTAAGGCATTTCTTTGGATGAATTTATGAATGAATGTACTGATACTCATAATAGAGTAACTGTAGTCCTTTAAACTTGTATCTGTCTTCATGTGACACTATAAAATGTATTCTAAAAAGGGATTTAGTATAGCTAAATAGGGCTATAGACATTCATTTTTTTTCACAGAATAAAAAAATATCACAAGTTGGCACCATAATACGGTGGACATTCTTTTCCATCAACTATTCCTGTTTCATCTTCTTTTAAGCAATGGCAGAAAGCTCTGTAGTGATAAACATTTCCAGTTACAAGGGAGAACCTGCTGCAGCCATTGGCTACCTAGATGCATTTTCAGCTTAAGAACACCAGCCAATTGACAGAGTATCTGTTGTCACCACTGAAAGAGTGGAACTTGGCACAACACCTAGGAAGACAGTGTGAATGACCTACAAAATTTTGGGATGGGTTGAAAGAGATGAGGCTTTGGTATTGACTGACTGTTCCATCTGCATTAACAGCTACACCAAACCTAAAGGGCAGCTCCCAGACTACACTTCTCCTGTGGTACTACCTTACTGCAAGACCACTGTGGAGGATTTTTGCATGAAGATCCACAAAAATCTCATTAAAGACTTTAAGTAGTAAGTATTACTGTAGTAGAATAATTTATAGAGATTAAAAAGTAATCTGTCTCCGGGTATATTCTTTCATCCTCTTGTAAACTAGAAGGGAAAAAAGGATTTGAGTTTTTCTGATGTTGAGTGGAATAGATCTTACTATGACAATTCACCCTAACACGTGCGTTACTATATTTGATGTTCCTATGCTCTTTCCTGGGTAAATTTCTTCTGTGGGGAAAATGTTTTTATTTATGAAAGTAGCACTAAATGCAGCAGTACAGGCCCTTGTCCCGTATAAGCAAGTATTTTGGATGACTTCACGCTTTATTTTGATCTGCTTGTGCTCTAGTTCACATCCAGGTACTTGCAGGAGAATAAAAATAGCTCTCAAGCATTGCTTTCTGTATTAGCTTTGTGACAGAAATAGCTGGTGTTCTGCTGTTAGTGCATTGTACTTCTAAGACTTTTAAATTTGATTTTTCTTCTCCTTTCAGCGCACTGGTCTGGGGTTCATCTGTTAAACACAATCCTCAAAAAGTTGGTAAAGACCATACCCTCGAAGATGAGGATGTTATTCAAATTGTGAAGAAATAAAGTTGTTCTCACATGGTTTGCTGCTGTGCCTGAAATTTGTCAGTAGCCCTAAGTGGCAAAGAACAGGTCATTTCTATCAAATCTTTAGCAAATGGGTGTTGGGTTTTTATGTGTGGTAAAACTGATGTTTCTGGCCAGCTTGTAGTGCAGTGTCCTGTTCTGGCAGAACTTACAGATGAAAAACTCACATTAAGTGACTTTCACAAGGGCAAAATCTTACAAGGAGGCCTTTGATGCTTGGGGTGATTTTCTGCTGCATGTGTATGTCTTTCCAAAGAGGAAAAACATTTCCCACATCAGGAATTATTTTGTTCTTAATGAGAACAAAACATGAAAAGCAGAGGCTGAAAAACCTGTATGTTATGAAGCCGTGCTAGAGGACACAGAGTTCCAGCTTGGGCTGGATTAGTCTGAAATATTCCTGTTTGAATACTTCCAAGGCTATTAATAGGCCTGCTGTTGTGGAAAAGATGGCGAGTTCTGCTCATGAGCAGTCACTTTTTTGGTTGTTTATACAAGTGGAAGTAAACTAGATGCTTGTGTTCTACTGTGTTAATGACTGCAGGCTTTTAAGTTTTCTTAAAAGAATTTCCTGCTCAAGTCAAGTAAGTTGCACAAGAGAAGCAGGCTGCTCTAAAACAGTGGTTCTATTGCTTTCTAATAGAAATGAATAAAGTTAGAGCTCTGACATGAGCAGAAAGCTTATCAAATGCATCTAGGACGTAGAGGCATTTACTTAGATGTGTCAAAACTGCTCCCTCTCATGTTAAAAAACCTAAAAAGAGAAGTACGGTGATTTCAGACACCCATTCCAGTGCTAAATCCTTGCAGCAGTGGTTACTCCTCAGCCTGATGAAAAAGGATTCAAACCTTGATTCTACTCAGAGTATCTTCCCCTCCATTTCTCTAAGCTCAGAAAATTCCTGTGTAAAGGAGCTGAACTGCTGCAGCTGGGCTGGGCTGATCAGCCTCAACTGGCAGGGGCAGGGTCAAAGCTTCCTTCAGAGCTGGTTGGTTTTAGGAGCTCTCCTAGTAGATGGGAATCTCCTTCCTTACACTTAACCCTGGCTGTCCACAACCAACCTTCAGTTACTAAGGCTACTGCTCTTACATTCATCAGCTGAGATTGCAGTTATTCTGGTGCACATCTTCAGCGAGGCCTGTTACCTACACAGCAGACTCTTTCCTCCCACATGGAAGATAAACTGAAGTTGAAGTTTTCTGCGGATTGAGCTCAAACACTGGTTCTAGCTTACACACAAGAACAATGCTAAAAATTAATATACTGACATTACAGTTTAGTTCAAGAGCAGTAGATACAGACAGCTGGTAGAATCAACTTTATTTACAGAATGTTACTGGGAAAGTTAAAAAAGTATGAAAACAATCTTACAAGGACAAGCTGGTGATTGCATGTTTTACACAGATTGTTTTAGGAACAACCACTAGAAGAATGGGTGACCCCCCGATAGACTCCGCATGGGAGATTTCAGCTTGCTATTTCTGTACAACACTGTCTCTGCTGGACTGAACCAAACCCACCACAGCACACTGGCAATTGGTATCATACAGACAAGTGATTTTTTTTTTTTCCTGCTGCTGGTTTTGCATTCAGTGAGACTGAAGAAAAAGCAAGTCCATGAGAATTCTGGTTTTGCTTTCACCTTTTAAAAAAAGAGCACAATAGCCTAAGCTAGATAGAGGACATGACAGCAGTACTAGACTCAACACAAGTGAGAAAGTGAAGTGAGGAACCATGCAGTAGAAGGATGGAAGAGAACACGTAACTGTTTGGGGAAAGTGAAACAGGCTTAAAAAGAACATATTATTTTAAAACCAAATATACACAGCAAGATCACAAAACTACCCCATCCTCCCCCTTTCAAGCCACAGAACGAGACTCCAAAGGCAAGTTTCACAGTAGTTGCATTGGTAGAAACACACCAGATCGAGGACAGTTCTCGGGCCTCCCTTCCGTAAACAGCACCGAAGGCAGCACAGAACACACCACAGCTATGACTGAGGAGTTGAAGGGTGAGGATTCAAAGATTCCATTTTGATGACCTTTACAAACTGGTTTGAAAGATTAAAACAAGGAAAATACTGCAGCTAAACAAGGACCAGCACCAGCCCTCTTGAAAGAGCTATGACCAGTAGGTACCTACAGTCTCTTTGCTTATGGCAGACTGAAGATCTGGCTTTATCATCGCTGTACCAGGTCCCACCCTCAAGGCTCTTTGAAGACTAAACAATTTTCTCATTTGATGGCAGGAGTCATACACACAAGGAATCAGACCTTTGTTATCCAGACAGCAAGATGTGGGCTTTTTACTTTGACACTGTAGCTACGCTGAGTGCACAGTATGTGACAGAAGGATGTGAGAGGGAGACCTAGAGCAGATGAGTAGCAAGAAAAGGCAAAGCAACTTTATCCTGTTCACTCACACTTAGGATATGCAACTTTAATCTTAAAGTCCCACACATACAATGGAGAAAGATCCAATCCATAGGCACAACTAAAGCTCAACTGTTATCAGCTACTCTTATGTACAGCTGTATAGATTCAAAAAGGCTATTCTATGTGTATATATACAAAAGATTGTTTATACACAAGTCTGTACACAAGGGTCTATACATTTAGTTTTCTGCAGGAGGAATCCATAGCTGCTACCTCTACACTAGAGAATATCAGCACTTCATTCACATATCTTACAAAAACAAAAAATAGACACTTCCAGGATTAAACTGGCTTTGTCTGGCATCTAAATTTCTTCAGGCTTCACTATTCAAGCCATAATGGATCCTTTAGTCTTGATGCAGACATGAGACCAGGACAGGTGCCATGTGCTTTAGTCTCTCAAAAAGAAATTTTGCACAGAGTGCTAAAAATAAAAGCCCCAAAAAAACAAACAGAGGTGAAGTCCTGACTATGGACATTTTTCTTTTTTTTTTTTAATCCAGTCTAAAGAATCACAAGTGTCCCACCCAGTGGTCACTGTTCACTGTCGGTATTCCAGTTCATCTACACTGATGACTTTGGATGGCATGGAAGGGAGAGGCTGCTGCAAGACATCTGAACCAAACCACTTGGCAAGGCCAATGGGAGAGCCACTCCTCTGGCTGGGGCGATGGTCAAGCTGTGTGTGCCCATGAGATAATCCAGTCCGAGACAGCACATTCTGAGGGGTTGTCTGCACACCAGCGGGTGATCCCTGTGCTCCGCTGCCTGTGAAACGTAAAGCTATTAGAAGTGGAGCTCACCCAACCCTGAGGTTTGCCCAGAACAATCTGATAAGGCATGCGAGCCAACTCTGGCTTTTACTCATTCCATTAGCCCTGGGAAATCCAGATCCCATGTTTATTCTCTTGTTAGTATTCCCATAAACTGCCTGACACAGTAGCATGCAGGTTTTAACTGGAAGACCAGCATCAAATTGCATTTTATGAGATAGGTGGATGGTCTCTCCCACCCAGCAAGAAAAGAAAGACCACACACATACTGCAAAAGGCAGATCTGTCAACAGCAAGCTGCATCTTTAAACCAAAGACTTCACTTAGACTTTCTGTAGTGATAGAACGAGGGGTAACAGTTTTAAACTGAAAGAGGGCAGATACAGACCTCAGGAAGAAATTCTTTCCTGTGATGGTGGTGAGACACTGGCCCAGGTTGCCCAGAGAAGCTGTGGCTGCCCCATCCCTGGAGGGGGTCAAGGCCAGGCTGGATGGGGCTTTGAGCAACCTGGTCTGGTGGGAGGTGTCC